>JAUMHG010000051.1:149941-162235 GCA_032359395.1 Enteromius anoplus
TCATATATGAAAATGTTATTTATTATATGAAATATAATAAATAAATATGATAAATATAAATATGAATATATGAAATATATATAAATTCATGTACATGTAAATATTTTCAAAATATATACTGTATCTGTGTGTATTTTTATATGCATAATAAATAAACAAGAATCACATACTTACATTATGTAAACGAAATCTTTTATTTTGGAAGCAATTTATCCAGTTAGTCATTTGGAGGCACTAATAAAAACTATATGAGTGATACCATATGAAAAGTTTTTTATTTTTTATTTTATTTTATAAAATTAATTAATAATTTTTGTAAAAACTTATTTTTAATTGAACTAGTTGACTTTTTAAAAAATATGTATGTAAAATGTATAGACTGTACTAAAATAACAACAACAACAACAACAACAAAAAACTAGAACTCTATGTAAGCATTTGAAAAAAAAGAAGAAGAAAAAAAAACTGCGAAATTACTACTAAAATGAAACAGAAAATATAAAAATATTTTTTTAATATATTTATAACATCTGTAATATTATTTCAATTAACCTGTGTAATAAAATAAATAAAACAACTGAAACTGAAATAAAAATATATAAAGACAGGTAAAAAAATTTTTATTAATTACAGAAGAAAAAAATAAATAAATTACTGTCACTTTAAAAAATATAACCAAAATAATACCTAACTGGAATATAATCGATTTAACATTTTAAGATTGAAAAAATGACTTCACTGGTTAGGACCAAAAGAACTGTTAAAGGAGTCATGAAAGAATTGTAACCGTTTTTTTCCCTCCTCTTTTCACACAGAAAGAAATTAAAAGATCAATCCGTTGGCTTCCCACAGTGTTTTAGGACACGTGCGTTTTCTTTTGTCCTGTCTTTTATTCTGCTCTCTACATCTGTCTCTTTAGCTTTTTTGTTAATCTCTCATTTCCTCCTTCCTTTCACGTTTCAGCACTCGAGTTGTTCCTGTGGTCTACCGCATACTTTTATGTGATAATTTCCAGTTGTTTTCCGCTGCCAGCGCCGCTGTGGTGTGGGTGTTTAAGTGCTTTAATTAGAACAGAACAGAGGATGTTGTCTCTATTATCATATACCAGCAAGCATCGCTTTATAAGTCGGGAAACCACTTAGTGTTTGTGAACTGGATACGTTACAGTACCTCAGATCTGAGCGCTGCTTACAACAATATTTTGAATTTATCTTATAATCTTATACTGTATGTAGGCTCCTACATTAATATATTTCCATATTTGTAATGTGAGATAAAAATCAAATATTTTGCATTAGATTAATGTTACAGTATCTGGAGTGTAAGATATATTTGTCATCGAGGGAACGCTCTCTCAATATAGACGGCCCAGAGACGAACACATTTAGTCCTTCGTCGCTTTTCAATTTTCCGACTGCTGAACTACACCCTCCCCATCTCTCTCCAAATCCAGCCAGGCATTAGAAACAATATTTCCCTCGGCAGAACTCCTCTTTCAGCAGGCCTTTCTCTCCCACGAAAATCCTGCTGCTACCATAGTACAGTCACGGCATCAAATAATTACACCATGTTGATGTATGTGACCCTGGACAACAACACCAGTCGTAAGTGTTCATTTTCTGAAATTAAAATGTATACATGATCTGTTGATGTATGATTTGGATGGATAGGATACAACTATATGAATATCTGGAATCTGAGGGTACAGAAAAATCGAAATGCTGAGAAAATCACCTTTAAAGTCGTCCAAATGAAGATCTTATCAATGCATATTACTAATCACAAATGAAGTTTTAATATATTTTCAGTAAGAAATTGACTAAATACCTCCATGGAACACGATCTTTACTTACTATCCTAAGGATTTTTGGCAAAAAAGAAAAATCTATCATTTTGACCCATACTATGTATTTTTGGCTATTGCTACAAATATACCCCCAGCGACTTAAGACTGGTTTTGTGCTCCAGGGTCACATATACCATGTTAAGGCAACTACTTTAAAGCATTCCGTAGAATCACCATGGTAAATGTTTAGAAAATACATGGTATATCCATTGCATGAAGGCTCCAGTTTAAATGTTACCATATTTCTAATGAGGAAAAGTATTATTCAAATGATTTAAGGAATTAATTAATTAATTATAATATTAAAGTGCCCCTATTATGGCTAATTAAAATGCTCATATTTTGGGAGTTCCCAGCAACAGGTTGGCATGCATACTAGGTCAAAAAACACTTTCATTGTCTTATAATATGCATTTATTTTTGTCTTACTTGCTCAACGACTCCCAAACATTCATTTGTTGAAATCCCCCCTTTGCGTGACGCTAATCTGTGTCACGCCCCCCAGGCATTCCATGTCCGTGTGTTCTGTGTTTTTGTTTTCATTCAGTCTCCCTCGTGTTCTCCTGTCATTCTGTAAACCCCGCCCAGGTCCTTTGTGTGTAATCGTCTCCCCAGGTGTCATTAATTCTGTTCATCAGTGTTGTGTATTTAAGTCGCGTCCTTTCAGTGCTTGTCATGTCCTGTTAACGTTACGTGTGCGTCCGCGAAAAGCTCTGCTTAGCTCTCTGCGTGTTCCTGTGTTTTTCTTTGTTTTATTATTAAAAAAACCCAGTTAATTCAGTTCTGCCTCCATGTCCTGCCTGCCGTGCCCGTGCCTTTGCCTTGCTTGCCGAGGAAGCGAGAGCGCGAGCTCTGAGACAAAATTATATATTTTTCATCAAATGCTAAGTTTAAAATTGCCATTTACATGTCATTATACATCATTAAAAGATTTCCATCACACTGTTAGAAATTACTGCCATCTTGGAAACCCCAAAACAAGATTTGTTGAAAAAAATAAAAATGAAATAAAGGGTAGCGCTAGTTCTGGCAGGTCACGTTAGTCAAGCTCACATCAACTGATCCCCATCTACATATAGGCATACGAAAACTATCAAAACATCCATATACAGTATAAGGTCTGTCAGCATTATTGGGAACATGCTTGCTCCAGAGCAATCTGGTCATGATTTGGAACATGCTTCTTTTTGAAGCTGCAGTTGAATTGGAAACATGTTTTTTTAAGCCTATCTGGTGTTATTGAAAACTTTAAAGCTTATTCATTAGGCCATCTATTGAAGGCAATATGCTTGTTGCTACAGGTTATACAGGTTTTTCCAAAATAATTGTTTTGGTCATTGGATAAGGGCAATATTCTTGTCGCTTAAGGCTTTGAGATTTTGCTATCAGTTTGTGTTGGGGGATCTCGACGACATATGGTTTTGTTTTTAGGGGGACATCGCTGCTCTCTCTGTTTTCCATGGTTGCTTGGATATGAAGGGAGTTCTTGTCTAGAACAGAACCATACTGTCAATCCTGTCTAACTGTACAGTATGTTAATTATGCATAAATTCTGACGGTCGTAGCGTTAGTTCTGGCAGATCATGTTATTCCGACTTTGATCTGCCTATAGGAATTCAACACCTATCTAGGCGTCCATAAATTAGTCCTTCAGTATTACCAGCAGTTTTTGCATTGGTCAACAGCTAATTACTCTCCTCCTTCCCCAACTCCTCCTCTGTCAGTCAGAATCAAGCCTTCTGATTCCCCTTCAAATCAGACTAATTCTAAAGTGTGTTCATGAAATTACTGAACTTAAGGAAATCTGCAATACTTTGTTGGTTCTGTTCTAAATACCCTGAGGGGTTTATCACTTGCTCGCCCTGCTATCGTCCATGCTAGGCTGCTTGGATGCGTAGGGAGTTATTGCCCAGAGCAGAACCATACCACCAAATCCAAATTGTAATTATAATTGTTAATTGTCAATCATCTTTGATGATACTGGTCTTGACAGAAACATATATATATATATATGAACAGCAACCTAAACTTCCAGCTTTAGATTCTTTCCTGATCCTTTTCCAGTCTCTCCACCCATTGCTTCCTGTCAGCTGACCAAGTTATGCATTGAAGGCCAAAAATAAAAACAGAAGAATATAATACCCAGAATCATATGACGCTCTCTCACTAGTGAATGGCTGTTGTTATCTCAGAAGTGCTCAAAGAAAATGATAATTAGGAGGAGGATTCTAATATTATCCTCAAATGTATCCATCTGATTAGTTATACAACACAGCACAATCCTATAATAAGCTTTTTGAGCCTGAAATGACCAAATGGACAGTCTCTTCTGTCTCAGCTGTCACTCACCCACAGGTCCTTTCTGATTGGTGAAGATCACAGTACGGTTCGTGCCGTCAGTGTTGGCCATGCTGATGTTATTTCCATCAGTCCAGTACAGTTTCCTGGACATGAAACAGTCAAGAAAATAAGAATTTTAAGCGGGTTATCTCCCTTCATTAAACATTCAACTTAATTAACCAGAATAGAATTGACATCACAATATGGCCTTGTGCGATTATTAAATCATGATTTAATTATTTAAGCAGCATGTGCTAACTGCTTCAATGTGAATGTGCTACAGTGGTGTTTTTACTGCAAACAAATCGGTGAACAAATCATTTTAAATGAATTGTTTAAGTTAATAAATAGTTGGCATCAGATGTCTGTTTATGAGTATCTCCTGTACAGATCAGTTTTTGGTGTGGGCCACATTTAAAAGCCTCTTTTTGCTGCAAATGAGACATATTTTTCTATTTTCATGCAAAATAAACAATCTAATTGAAACTTTCCAAAAAGCTTGTACTCTAAGTCGTTTTGTCTTCCAGTAAAACATAACCAGAGTCCATGTGTTTGCATCCTGTTTTCCATCTTTTTTCTGCTTTTAGGAGGTCATTTGCATTCTGGGGTAAATGTCACTAGTGTTGTGGCCCACGTGGACTCACCCCAGTATGGGATGCAGCACGAGGCAGAGGGGTTTGTCCAGGCCCTGAATAACAGCGTTCTTGAAGGAGCCATCCAGTCTGGCCACGTTGATCTGTTTCTTATTGCCGTCATAGCTGGTCCAGAAGATATTACGTGACACCCAGTCCACCGCCAGACCATGTGCATTGGGAATATCTGATCACATGCAAGACGCACAAAATAACCATTTCCAGATATTAATTCCGTGAATCACTATAATTAGATGAGAGACAAAGAAATCTAAACATTCAGTGCATTTCCACAGGGATAAACATCTGGATGAAGAGAAAGACGGATGGCAAAGTGTGAGTTATTACTTCATCATAAAACCAAACATGTCTGTAATTTGGTTTTGAGGGCTGTGCTAATTTTACTTAAACAGCACTCTCTAAAAACACACTTGACTGTAAACAAGACAGCAGTCCTGCACTGTAAACGAAATGACTCTCATACACACAAGAACAGAAGATTTAAACAACAACATCCTGATATTCTAAAGCCTTTGCAAATTATGAGATTGAAGTCAATGGGATAACTCACCAGAAACTGAAATTCTATCATTTATTTACACTTATGTAAATAGTTTACTGTACACTTCTAATAAATTCATCCCAGGTACATGTAGCAAATCTACTAGCAAAGAACAATGTACTTTCTTTATTAAACCAACCCAATAAAACACAACAAATAAAAAGAGTTTGAAGTAGATATTTTGTGTGGATTTGAAGTGCAATTGCTTTTATTCCAACCAAACTGAAGTGTGTGAATGAATACTGTACCTGCAGACACCACCGTCTCTATTCCTGTGCCGTTGATGAAGGCTCTCTTGATGGTCTGAGTCCGAACGTCTGACCAATAGATGCGCTTCTCCAGAGCGTCGTAATCCACAACCGTGACGTTGTCAATGTCAGGGACGGTGAAGGAGATGATGTAGTTGTAGTATGGATTATAGATATCCACTCCTCTTATCTCAATCTGACGGGCATACAGCAAAAACTGGCGTGACTCTAGAAGAGACACAAAGAGACACACGTCATGACTGGGGCCAGGAAGGTGAGAAATCAAACTGGACATAAGGTCACGGAAAAAAAAAAATCCCCCGTGGCAATGAATGTAAATGTCAGCAGGCTATATGAAGATCCATTGACTGGGAATGTGAAACTAAAACATAACTCCTGTGGAAAATACATCTACTCATTAATTAAGAAAGGCTGATATATTTGTTTGTCTAAAATCTTATAATGTTCTGGATGAAAATTACATCGTATTTTCTGTTAAAGGAATAGTTCTCCCTAAAATGAAAATTTTGACGAAAGTTACCAGGCTGTTCTGGGTCATGATAGTATTTTTTTTTTTTACCTACTATAGAAGTCAATGTAGACTCAAAACGGCTCGGTGACCAATCCAATTTTCAAAATATCTTCCTTTGTGTTTGGTAGAACAAAGAAATTGACAGAGATTTGAAACAACTCGAGGGTGAGTAAATAATAACAGAATTTTCATTTTTTGGGTAAACTAAATTTCCTCTAACGCTAAACATAACAAATTGCACCTTGCATAATTCAAAGTTCATTATACTTTGTTAATAAGATATCCAGCCGTATATATCCTATTTTTACAGAATTTCTTAGGATGCGGTTGAAGTTTTAATATGGGGCAGCAGAGATAAACAACCTTTCTTTAAAGAGTTCAAGCTTTATGAAGAGTTCAAACTATTATTATTTTATTATATAC
Source organism: Enteromius anoplus (assembly GCA_032359395.1). Classification (NCBI taxonomy): domain Eukaryota; kingdom Metazoa; phylum Chordata; class Actinopteri; order Cypriniformes; family Cyprinidae; genus Enteromius; species Enteromius anoplus. The sequence goes on from JAUMHG010000051.1 coordinate 156,525, forward strand.
CATGTTTAAAAGTGCAGGTTTTTTGAAGCAAAAATCTATGATGAATCTAATTGTATCCAAACCATGTTCTAAACATCTGTGTCTGTTGTTTGCTACAGACTTTTATGATGAAATGTATTGTCAGTTTCCATTATCTCTTGTTTTTTGGATGTCCTTGTTCATTTGTATGGTTGCCATCATTAGCCACACCTGTGGTTAATTAATCTTTGATTTCCCTGTGGAGTTACAGTCATGGTTTGTGCAAATGTTTTTGGTCAGGGTTGCCTGGAGGTTTTCGTTTTGCCCTTTGTAGTTGTGTTCATGTGGATTATATATCACAGTTTGCTTATCGTTATTCAGCCTTACATCATTTTATTTATACAGTATACTACTATAATAGTTTTTCTTTTTTATATTTAGATATTTCAGTTTTTGTTTTAATTAACATTATAACTTGCTAGTTTTAGTTTACACAGAACTCTTTCAAGAATCACAGTGATGAAAGTAAGATGTAAAACTGTGTACATCAAGTTTGTGTATAAATCTGAAGACAAGTTCTAGTTCATACCGTAGCAGGTGTGGTTGTCCTCACTCAGTCTCATGAGGTGTGGGCAGGCACAGGAGAACGTCTGATTGTAGTTGATCAAGCACAGGTGAGAGCATGGGCCCAAACCACCGTTAGCAGCACACGGATTCGGCGCTGTAGAGAGATGAGTGTGTCATTACCACTTTCAAATGTATTGTCCGCCACCAAGAAACCAAACCAACTGAGACAGAAACCAACGATAGAATAATGCAGATTAATTTGGCTTTTTTAAGTTTATCTGCATTTGCACTTATTTGAATAATTCATGATCTACATCTATGTTGTTTGATGAGGGTAGAAAGTGTGATGAAAAAGTAAGTAAGAATACGAAATCCGTAGGTTATTGTTACATTAAAGTCTCGTGTGCCTCATGTTGTGTCATCTGTTTTGCTGCCTCGTCAGCCTTTGTTTTTTGTTCATTAAAAGTTCTGTTTCATTGAAGCTCCTGTCTCTGTCTGCTCCTTGACCGTGCTGAGAGGTGCACGCACGCACTCACAGAGAGCGCTTCGTGACAGTTATGGGTTCAAAGCAGATAGTGGAACTTCTGAAAGCATGTCCAAACCAATTCATCCTGTGTGTCTGTTCCTGTCATGCATGAATAAACAGATGTCTGCCTCTATAGGTCACTGAACTAAACTATCATGACAAGTGTATTCACATGCTGCTTTATTAAGTGCCACACACCGTAAACACATGTGTCTATCAAGCAATCTGGCTCCTCCCTCGATTTTGACCTGTGATCTTTCACAAAATGAAAGTTCACTGAACAATTACGCAAACAAATAAAAACGTACTCAATAAAACTTATGAAATGATCTATGATGTCCAGACAACAAGGATGTAATTCAAAAAAAAATTAAACTGCACTCCCGATATGTTCAATATGTCTTAGACATCTGCTGTTAACTTAAGAACGTGCTAACATCCTAAATGCTAACTTCACAAACCATATCTGGGTTCGTGGCTCAACCATGCTGTCAACAATAGTTTAGATGTACTCAAAAATCAAGATGCTACCAATGTTATGTTATTGTTTCACTTTTATGTAGATATTCAGCACTGTGATTGACATGACCAATGTAATCTTTAGAATTGGTTATAAAGCGAGGTTTGCATTTAACTGGTTTGGGAAAAAACCGAGCGATTAGAATCAAGCGTTCTGAGTTACTCTTTATGAAAATATCCTGTGGTGGTACAATAATCATGTATTAGGCAGTTTTCCTTTGCCATATTAAAAATATCAAAGTAACGTTAAAATAAAGTTTGAAAATTACCTTGCGGTTGTCTAGATGGGTGGTACACCTGCAGATCGAAAGGTTGTGTGTTTGTTCTCTGAACCACAGTGACATTGTTTCCTGTCCATTTGTTGGCCTTGGCCAGTGTGTTTGTGCGCCAGTCTGTCCAGTAAACCTCTCCGCCATACATTGTCACAGCGAATGGATGCGAGAGATACTCATGTCCCCTGAGCACCTCGATCAGTCCCGACCCATCATACTTGGCTGAATAGATTGCATCAGATCTGAGACACAAGACGTACATAATTCATTTCTATGGTCACTCATTTCTCATATGACGCACAAAACCAAGTAAATCAATGATATTAGGTAGATTTTAGCAACCAAATTTACACAACTGCCCATCCATTTCCAGCAGCACTCCAGCATGCCTGAACCAACTATTCAAGGTAATCAGGACCACTAAAAATGTCCAGAAAGTTGTGCTGGAGCTAGAACCAGGAGTGGGACTGAACTTGAAAGAACTGTTTGGTTTTGTTCTAGGATCAACTTCCATTGGTTCAGGCTCTTAGAAAAGGTTTTAGGAGTGACAACCACATTTAAATATAGGACTGACACCCCTTTTGACCCAAGTAATGTTACAGTGACCAACTCGTCATGTTTGGTGATTTTAATGAAACCGCAGTTGACAGAGCTGTCATTATTTATTCATATTTTAGAAGGCTATTTGGCAAAGAACACTCTAGAAGTGTTGTCTTGTTCACTTAATACAAACATTGTTTATTAAGATCTTTATGTTAACAAGGTAGGCAGGTGCAGGTTGTCACAGTTCTAAGGAGTGGGGAGCAAGGAGAAGTAGGAATTAAATTCCTTAATAAACAAAACGGCAGGGAACATGGGAAAAGCAGGAGACACAAAATGCTGTTAGACCCAGGAAAATGCATGGCTGAAGTAACAGAACTAAACAATGATAATTGGGGGAACACAGGTGAAAAAAATGGAACTGGATATGAGGGAGAAACAAGGGGCTCTTTTCTGGTCTGATTTGTGCCCCTTTTATCTGCTGTCTGATCCATTTCAGATGTTTTGCAACGTGACCTCAGTGTAAATGGTCATGTCGGATTCCATGTGGTTTTTACTGGCCACATTTAAATAATAATGTAAACAGCTATTCAAATTTGAATTAAGTACTAAGGCTCGCATCGCAGTGTGAATGTAGCCTAGGACATGGAGAAGCAAAACAAAAACAAAACAGGAACACAAGTCGGACACAGTTTAGGGCTTATTTCCAAGATACTGTGTTCAGATTTAAGTTTACTAAAGGGTTGTTCTTTTTTTCTGTTTTCTCATAACAAGATCTCTCAACAGAATCAACATGTACCTTCAAAGAATTTCTGCAAATGTACTACGTGCATTTTAAAGTCCATTCAGTTGTAGAAAGTGGTAAATTACTGCCACAAGTGACTAAATTGCAAGTGTACAGAGCAGGATTAAGTACAAATGGTGAACTGACAGCTGAATTTAGGAGTCAAACGTTACCTGGCATCTATCCACAGAATGCGGCGCTCCAGATAGTCCACAGTAAGTCCGTTGGGCCATCCTCCACTGCCTGTCTCCTTATGAATGGTGCGTCTGCCATGTCCACTCATGGATGCAGCCTCTATCCTTGGCATGGTGGCGTCCCAGTCTGTCCAGAATAGGATTCTACAGAATCAAAAGGCAGATGAGGGCTTTATTAATGCTGCTGTCAAAAGTGTGTTGGTCCTAGTATTCTTTATAATGTATTCTTGTATTCTTTTGCTATTTATGATTGTAATTTTTATTAGTTTATTTTATTTTTAATTCATTTTTATTTTATTTTTGGGTGAACTGTTTGAGGGTTCTTGAAACATTCAAAATTACAAAATAAACATACATAGATATCATAACTTGTCTCAGAAATCATAACTTGTCTCAGAAATCAAAGTACAACAATTCCTCAGGATTCAGTAAGCACCTACAGAACACGGGCATCTTACAACATTGTTGTTATTGTAACTAAAACAAAAACAAGTTTTACATGTTAAATAATGTTTATTCATTTCAACATGAAATAACATTGAATTTAGATGATGAAAACTTAAACCAACAAAAATTAAGATGAAAAATGTTGATTTTAAATGTACCTATTGAAACAAATAAATATAGAATAATACGTAAATATAAAATTGAATATTAAATATGACAATCCCATATAATGACTAAAACCTACATTCAATTTAACATGAAAATTTATTAATTAGAAGCTAAAAATAAGATCTAAATTAAAATGTTAATAAAAAGAGAGTGAGGCCGGTGGTGCGAGCGCTAATGAAAGTGAGGTCAAGGCCTGGAAGACTAGCTGCCGCTCGTTTAGTTTGTTATGAGTTTGTTATTCAATTTCTTGCTTATGTTGAGCCTCCTTCCCATATCTACAGTATGAACTGTCCAACATGTTAATAAACAATACTACAATAATGCAGTTTACAAAAACAAAAAAGTTTTAGAAGTACTGAGCCAATAACGATGGGCATCTTACCCCTCTCTGGGGTCCAGGGCGATGGCCCGTGGATGCTCCACATCTCCAGCTAGTAGAGTGGTGCGCATCGTCCCATCCAGTTTGGCCACTTCTATCTGATCTAGGTTACTCTCCACCCAGTAGATGTTTCCAGCAATCCAGTCCACTGCCAGACCCTCAGGAGTAGCTAATCCATACTGGATCACCACGTCAAAACTTGTCAGTGCTGCTGTGTGAAATAAAAATGAAGGAAGAAGAGGAAAACAAACCCACACACAACAAAACATATGTATGGGAGCATTTTACTTATTTTTTTTTTTTACCCAACTATAAGTAAATTGAAAAGGTCCATATGATGGTTGTGTTAACTGTCTGAATTCCTGAGATTCATAAATTTGAAAACACCAGAATTCATACATATATTAGGAACTCACCACCATTCTCTGACAGCTTTCCACGGTAAATTTTGTCCTCAACAACATCAGTCCAGTAGAGCGAGCTCTCATTGAGGTGGAAGTCGAGTGCGATGGTGTTCCTCAGGCCTGGCACTAACACACTGAACTCTCCTTTGTGAAGATCAATCCGTCTGATCTCATGACGGTTGGAGAAGATGATAAAGGGTTTAAATGGATCTGGAAAAACAATGAACTCACTGAAAGAATGACATAACTCAAGACTACAAAAGTAAGGTGCTCAACTGGGCGAACACAAAATATTTTCCAACAATCTGATCTGTTCCACAACATGTCTCTAAAATTTGAGCCTGGCAATCCCATACATGCCTGTGACATTACCTCTGTTTATCTACAATATTTGTATTTCTGAAAGGAATGTAAAATACATCCAGCAGTCCATAATTCGTCATTTGATTGGCTAAGTGGGCTGCTGTGCCTCTTCCTGCCATGATAAATCTACAACCCTTTCTCCTTCTTCCATTTGCATTCTTTCATTACAAAAATAAACCACAGATTCTGCCACTGAACAGTTTCCCATAATTTTCTGCATCTGTTGTGTCTTACACCAACTCTTAAACTAAAAACTTCTTTTAAGGATTTTAGGATTTTACAGAAGACCACCTGAGCGAGTAAATGTGTTCCTCCAGTTCATATTACCTTTTAAGTTCATTTTTTCCCCTTTATTAATGTACACACAGCACCCCTTATTGACAGAAAAACACAGAATTGTTGACATTTTTGCAGATCTATTAAGAAAGAAAAACTGAAATATCACATGGTCACAACTCAGGGGCTGTCCATTTCATTTGATCTTCCTTGAGATGGTTCTACACCTTCATTTAGGTCCAGCTGTGTTTGATTATACTGATTGGACTTGATTAGGAAAGCCACACACCTGTCTATATAAGACCTTACAGCTC
>JAUMHG010000051.1:162432-173165 GCA_032359395.1 Enteromius anoplus
CAAAGATCACTGTGGCTGAGCTCCAGAGATGCAGTTGGGAGATGGGAGAAAGTTGTAGAAAGTCAACCATAACTGCATCCCTCAACCAGTTGAGGCTTTATGGTAGAGTGGCCCGAGAGCAAACCTCTCCTCAGTGCAAGACACATTAAAGGCTAAAAAAAAAACTAATAAACACCTGAAGATGGTGAGAAATAAGATTCTCTGGTCTTATAAGACCAAGATAGAACTTTTTGGCCTTAATTCTAAGCGGTGTGTGTGGAGAAAACCAGGTACTGCTCCTCACCTGTCCGATAAAGTCCTCACAGTGAAGCATGGTGGTGGCAGCATTATCATTTCAGCTGCAGGGACAGGACGAGTGGTTGCAATCGAGGGAAAGATGAATGCAGCCAAGTATAGGGATATCCTGGACGAAAACCTTCTCCAGAGTGCTCAGGACCTCAGACTGGGCCAGAGGTTTACCTTCCAACAAGACAATGACTCTAAGCACACAGCTATTGTAAAATAACCAAGGAGTGGCTTCGCAACAACTCTGTGACTGTTCTTAAATGACCCAGCCAGAGCCCTGACTTAAACCCAATTGAGCATCTCTGGAGAGACCTAAAAATGGCTGGCCACCAACGTTTACCATCCAGCCTGACAGACCTGGTGAGGATCTGCAAGGAGGGAAGTCAGAGGATCCCCAAATCCAGGGGTGAAAAACTTGTTGTATCTTTCCCAAAAAAGACTCATGGCTGTATGGCTGTAGATCAAAAGGGTGCTTCACTAAGAACTGAGCATCTGAATACTTAGGACCATGTGATATTTCAGTTTTTTTTTATATAAATAATATTAAAATATAATTGAGTTCAGTGATCAAATGGCTGCAATATAACAAAGAGTGAAAATTTAAGTGGGTCTGATTCCGTTCTGTACCCACTGTATGTTACTTATTTAATTATTTTCCAGCATGAGTGCATATGGCAGAAAAATGGAGGGTGTCTTTTAGTAGTTTTTGAAAGAGCTGATCTTACCTGTGCTCCTGCAGCTCTCCATGTCAGGTTCGAGGGCCCAGCCATCATAGCAGGAACACTTCACATTGAACTTGTCCTGTTCACAGCGCTGGCTGCACTTCAGGTGTTTAGCACAGAAGCCCTGGATCTGACATGTTTTGTTGTCAATGCCCAGTTCCATTCCCAGTGGGCACGAGCACAGAATGCCCTCACCTGGGTTCACGGTACAGTTATGACTGCAGCCACCATTGTCCAGAGAACACAGATCTAAACCCAGAAACAATGTAGTTAGATAGTAAAAATATAGACTAAAGAAAGAAAAGTTAAAACTCTTCACATTAACATTGTAACATCCAATACATTATTCTATCACTGCATTATATTTCTCAGCAACAAAGGCAGCTTGTAAGCTGAGTTGTAAGCTGAGGCAGCTGAGTTCCAGGGAGTAACCAGTAATCTCAATACCACGACTGAGGTGAGACCCTGGAGCAAGGCACCAAAACCACAACTAGTTCTCTGGTTGCTGCAGCATTGGCTGCCCACTAGGGTTGCACGATATTGTAATTTTTCATATAATCATATCACCAGCCTGTGAGATCTCAGATACACGATATTATCATGTATGTATGGTTGGGTGGGTGGGTGATGGCAAGAGAGAAGATCTCTAAACTGATCAAAGGCTATTTGATGATTTTAAACCGCGTGAGAGAGAGAGAGAGAGCGCACCTGGAAGCACCAGTAACCTTCAAACATATTGAAAACTGACATGTTAAATATAAAAATATTTAAAACAGCTAGTTCATATATTGGGATACAGCAGTCATACATCGTTATTATAGGGCCGCGCGTCCTACAAGTTTGCTGCATTCTCGCAGAGGTTATCAGTTTAAAAATCAGACACGGTGAAAATCTAAAGTAGATTTATTTTAAAGACCAACAGTTTTACACTAAATATTGGACTTAAACGAACGCGTTAAAGATTAAAGTATTTTAAGAAAGCCCAAGTTTATATTTTTGAAGTAAAGTTAAATTAAACGGATACAGAAGTCAGTTCTAGACTGATAACTTATTAACTGCATTTTTTTAAATTATTATAACGATGAAGAAGAACCAGCAACAATGTTTTTTTAGTTAATGTGCTGTAAAAGAAAACATAGCTGTTAAGGATGTTTAAAAGATGTCTCTTTTAGCACTAATTTGCGTGTATGTGCGGCGCTGAGTGAAATTTATACAGCTTGTTTATATTCATAATTAAACATGGCATGCATTTGCTTCAAACAATGGTATAAACATCAATCAGTGTAAAATGTGAAAATGTTATTTAATAAATCACAATTACATTTTCAAGAGAATAATTGACAATTATGATTTTTGTTACTAGGTGCAGACCTAGTGTGTGTGTCTGTGTGTGTATATAATACATTTTACCTATATATCTAAATAAAAACAGACTGTGGATATTCAGTATATGATCTAAAGTAACTACTTGAGTAGTTTTTTTTATCCAATACTTTTTTACTCTTACTCAAGTAACTATTCTGACTATTACTTTTACTTGAGTAAATATTTCTATAAGTACTTTTACTTTTACTTGAGTACAGTTTTTGGGTACTCTACTCCACAGCTCTGATGCTGTGTGTTTGCACTTGGATGGGTTAAATGCCAAGTACGGGCCACATTTCACGTCTTGTCTTTCCTTTCCTTAATATTTTTATTTATTTTTATTTTATTTCATTATTTTAAATAGCTCTTTTTGAATTAACAACCTCACAGCCTCATTGGTTGTATAGAGAGACACACAGACAGTAATTCACACATGCAACTCTCTATCAGTCAGTAAATTCTAAATTGCCATTTTTGGGGAAAAAGTTAAGCCATTGCATCACTGCATACACCTAACATTTCTGTTGTACAAGAGTTGACAACCATTAAATATTTTGCAACCTCCAATTTGCCCATTTCTATTTATTGGGTGGGAATTGTCCCCAACACCCACTGTCTATGGTGGTTACAGCCCTAGTCATTTGGAGAAATTTACATATTACATCACTTGCACTTGCTCTAATTTATTGATTGGAATGGTGTGGATAACTTGTGGATTATTGCAATGCTTTTATCAGCTGTTTGGACATTCTGACTGCACAGTGATCACTGAGCAAGTGATGGAACAACAACTTCTCTCAGTCTGCACTCAATGAACATATTTTCAGGCTACACTAAACCTCATGTAACAGTGATGAATCTTACCACAGAGTTTCTCATCTGAACCATCAGGACAGTCGTCTTTGCCATCACACAGTTTCTCAGCAGGCAGACAAATGCTGGTGTCGTTAGCACACACGTGATGGGATAGTTTACACACCAGCGCCTCACAGTTATCTTCATCAGAGTTATCTTCACAATCGCTGTCACCATCACATACCCAAGCCTTACTGATGCACCGTGCTACATAAAAAACAAACACAAAATATGTCTGTTAACATGATAACTGACAAAAGTAGGAAATTACAACTAAGACCTTGTGGTCATGTGAACAATGAAATTTGGAAAAGGTGTCATATTTAAACAGTATAAGGTCAACCATACTTTATATTTGAATAAATAAATAAATGCTGAAGCAGTTTTGGTTAATGACCTAACTGATTTGGTCAATTACTTAGATAAAAAAATAAAAATACATAAAACATTCGAATAAACCTTTATTATAAACTGAAAACCCAAGAATGCATTAAAAGAAAAAGGACATTTTATAGGAAAGTTTTACTTTTGCCTCATCTCCCTTGTTTACTGAGATACTTTGCATTTAATTTTATTTTTTTTAAAAATGTAAAAATGTACAAATTTTGATGACTATGACACATTCACTCGTTAACTCACTCTACATATGGATTTCTGAATCTCAAGATAAGACGGAATCATTTTTCTGATTCTTCTGAGAGCATCAGACTATTTAATTGAAAACATACAATGTATAATTTCTTCATCATTACCAGAATCCCTGCAGCCAAACTTTACTGCTGGATCACACATGTGTGTTACACCCTCACAGTTCTTCTCATCGCTTAGATCCATGCAGTCAGTGTCTCCATCACACCGCCAGCGGAGGGGAATACACAACCCGTCCACACGACACTGGAACTCATCTGTGTGACAGCCACCAGGAGGACGGGTAGCTGCCAAAAGGAAAGTTAGGAATTAAACAGAGATTGTATGGCAATGTATTTAGCATAAACAACTACACAATCCAAACATTCACTATAGTATACACACTGAAAAAAGTCCCAGATAGCATAGTTTAAATCACATGAAAAACCATGGGTGTGCTTCAGGGTTCGGTGCTTGACCCTCTTCTTTTTATCAATAAACACTAAATCACAAGGACATATTCAGTCAGACTGATTTCCTAGCAGTACGACACCAATGAAAAACAGCTCTAGTTTGAATACCATTTCCATCTCTGTCTTTGTGAAGACAGAGCCTAACATCTCCCTAGCTAGCTAGCAATTCAACATTACTGAAACAACAAGAAGTGAGCTATGAAATTTGGGGTAACATTTTGTAATCACAGTTTCACAGTAAAATTGGATTTCTACAATACTAATACAATTTCCTACTATTTCCCTGTTTTTTAACTATGCTAAATCCACATCCCTGTCTTAACCTTAACTTGTCTTTATCTCACATGTATTGTGCGACTTTGTGTGTTACTGTCGCTAAGAATGCAACACTTGCATCTTTGTATTCTTCATTTGTAAGTCATTTTGGATAACTTTAGCATATTCTAAAATAACAAAGGTAAACACTGTGACTTCTCTGAAGGCAAATAAAACCAGTTGTGGTTGTGTGAGGTGTAATTTGTTTGTATTAATCCATTTTTAAACTCATCGTCACCCTGTAATGTGGCTCATATCTAACTCTGGAGCTAACTGAGCTGTTGGCAAAGACATATTTATCCCTATGAGAGAGAGAAGCATATATTTGGGTAAAAATAGCTGTGATGTATATAAATGCAAGGATTTCTCATTAATTAACATGTGATTTGTTTTGTAATAGTAAAAACGTCACACCATGAATTACATAGAGCAGTACTATATCAAAGCCTAACAGAGGTATGTGGCAAGCAGTGTATATTTTTTGTGCCTGGAATTAGTTTATGAGCAATGACTCTCTCTAAGCAATGTGCTACAGCAGGAGTTTGATGTAACTCTCACTTCCTGGCAACTGAACTAAAAGCAGGTGCTGCTTAAACATCTAAGAGCTTTTATAATGTTTTCCATTCACATACAAATTGCATGACAATAGGTCCAAGGCAGCACAAGTTTCTGGTCTACATTGCATGGTGTGGCAAGAAGAACTCACCCTGGTTAGTGCAGTTTGCATGGGTCTCGTCGCTGTAGTCACCACAGTCGTTGTCTCCGTCACAGGTCCAGTAGTCAGGTATACAGCGACCACTGTTACATTTAAACTGAGCGCTGGAGCATGAATGACTGCAGCCAGCTTCATCACTGTTGTCACCACAGTCATTGTCTGCAAGAGGTTAAATTGCCAAATATATGCTCATCATCCAAAACACATCATCCAAAAACCACGTTTTAAAGTATATTATCAGCCAAAGGTTTGAACTAAAGTTATGTTTCTAAGGATCATAATAAAGTTTCTTTAAACTTTAAACGTTTTGCCGGCTAATACTTGGGATCACAATACCGTTTAAATGCATAATATTTTGCACCTCACAATGTTATGAGAATGAACAGATTTTGTAGAGTTTGGAATTTCCATAATTTTCTTTGACATAAAGTAAATACAATTTTATAATAACAAAGAAGTATAAAAGGTGTGTCCAAAGGAGACTAAAAACTAAGTTCCAATCATTCAAAAAGAATGTTACAGGCTACTTTTAAACTTTACTAACATTTCAGTAGCAGCCATGCTTGGAAAACATTTTTCCCAGATATACTTGGCCAACATGGAACATGTCCATGTAAGATAAAGGCGATGGCTCATTTATAATACAAAAATATACAAACTAAAGTAAAATATAGGCGGAAATATGAGTATTTCACATCAATACAATGTAGTTTATGTGGCAACTTGTCTTTAGACAAATTTTTTACAGTTAACAATTTGCAACAATAGAAAATGAATAATAAACATCACAGAAACTGCATAGATCACACATGCACCACTGGGACTGAACACTGGTTAATATTTAATCTCTTCTTATGGACGTTGCTAGCGGTGTTAGTTAAAGTGAGAAGGCCAGCAGCTTGCTTGTTTATTTACTTTAATTATTTTAATTCTTCTTATTTATTTTTTTTACAATTGTGGGACAGGATTTTTCCATAATGTAAGACATATTTAAAAAATAATGAATTGCTGCAGATATTTCAGACTTTTCCACAGCCTTACATATGTATGAAAATCCCGTCCAGATTATAATGTTATTATAAAGACACATAAATTTATGGTGCATGTTGATCTATGCACTAACCGGTCGGGTTCGGACAATTGAACTCATCAGAGCTGTCCCCACAATCCTTTTCTGCAACACACAGCCCATGTGACACAGGGGGAGGGGCAAATGGTCAAGAGAAGAGACATGACGTTACACAAAAGACACATGAAATGATCAACAAAGACAAATGAGGGAAATCTGTTGAAAAAGTGCAATAGACACAAAAAAAACATAAAAGGTGAAAACATGTCAGCAGCTCACCGTTATCACAGCGCCAGTTGATGTTGATACAACGCCCGTTATTACAGGTGAACTGAGTGAGCGGGAAACAGGTTGGGTATGCTGACGACGTAATCATAAATTATCAATTAAAACACAACCTTAACCAAAACTCTTTATCCCACATAACCAAAGGCATAGTAAAGAATAACAATGATCAAATGTAACATGAACTTTGCTAGTTGCACATAAATAATAAAAGATGACTTGGTGACTTTTTGCTTTACAAGGTTCAGTTCACAAATGTTTATAACATCTTTTTTAATGAATTACATTTCCTCATCTTCCTCATCAGTGTGAGTTTAATAGCAGTAGTAATATAAGAGTTGTAGTAAATGAAATGGCAATAAAATAGACTTTAATAGTGATAAAAGCATAACTATTTTGCGACATGAGCAATTACACTCATAAAATTCATAAAATATCAAACATACTCTTCAAAGCTGAAACTGACAAAACTTACACTGAACAATTTGTTTTTAAAGTATCACACACATACTACACAAGGGGCATGATTTACCGCAGGACACAGGCTCATCGGAGCGGTCCCCACAGTCATCATCCAGGTCACATGTCCAGGATATGGGAATACAGCGGCCACTGGCACACGAGTACTGATTGGGAGGACAAGTCCGAGCTGCAAAAGAGAACCACAACACTCATATGTAAATGTGTGTTGTCATCTGTATGCCGGAAATATATATACATGCATATATATATATATATATATATATATATAAGATATACAGAAGAAAAAATTATAGTCCTTCTCTTCTTAGAATAAGAATCCATTTCCCACTGCTTTTCTGTGGAAATAGTTAATATTCAATATATCTGCCATGACATATTTGTCATAGTGGGGCAAAAAGTATTTGGTCAGCCACCAATTGTGCAAGTTCTCCCACTTAAAAAGATGAGAGAGGCCTGTAATTTTCATCATAGGTATACCTCAACTATGAGAGACAAAATGAGAAAAAAAAATCATAATGAATTTGAAAATCAAACTATTTTTAATAAATTCATTGGTAAATTCCTCTGTAAATTAACTATTTGGTCACCTACAAACAAGCAAGGGCCCATCTGAAGTTTGCTAGTTTGCATTAGGATGATCCAGAAGAGGATTGGGAGAATATCATGCCGTCAGATGACACCAAAATAGAATTTTTTGGTAAAAACTCAACTTGTCGTGTTTGGAGGAGAAAGAATGCTGAGTAGCTTCCAAAGAACACCATACCTGCTGTGAATCATGGGGGTGGAAACATCATGCTTTGGGGCTGATTTTCTGCAAAGGGACCAGGACGACTGATCCGTGTAAACCAAAGAATGAATGGGGCCATGTATCGTGAGATTTTGAGTGAAAACCTCCATCAGCAAGGGCATTGAGGATGAAACATGGCTGGGTCTTTCAGCATGACAATGATCCCAAACATGGTTGTTGCAAGCTGATTGGCCTCTCCTAAAGGATCTCTGTCCAGCAGTGTTAGCTCCAACACTATTGAACCAGGTAATAAACAACCTGAACCAGCTAATCAAGGCCTTTGGGCTCATTACAACCTTCTTGGCAAGCATGTTGGTAGTCTCGCGTAGCCTGAAGGTCTAAAATACATGGAAGCATTTATTGGCCAAGACCTGCCCATGAGGACGTTTGACAGACAGTTTTTTCGTTCAGCCTCATGTTTCAGGGCATGGAAATGTCATCAGAACAACAGACCAGTGTGTAAAACTTTCAGACATATATTAAAGACTGTATTTAAATATTTCACATACTTTTGAAAATTCAGTCTTTAGCTGATCCTGATGAGCACTGGTTGTCACGGATTGTGGCGAGGCAGCTGGCCTCACAAGCCTATCATCGCCTCAGCGCCGCCTTTCTCCCTTCTCCGCACTCAAGCAGCGCGACGAGGACACCATTTTCCCTCTTAATTTGGACACTTATTTTCCCCTTACACTTATTTTGTCTATTTATTAAATAAAAAGCCTCTCTGAGGCGTGACGTCACCCCCACTGTGTCTGTTATTGGCTCCATCACGTGACAGGATATATACACAACAGCTTTCTTCTTTTAAGAAATTGCACGGTAAAAATTGCACTTGCTACAAATATGTGTGCACAGAAAAGAAAACTGTGTTTTCAAACCATTTCATCTTATTTTCAAACTCAGTTTCCCAGTTAGTTACGACATTTTATCCAAATTTACATTTTTATGCAATGGCTCTATTGCAGTTTAGAATTACTTGCAAATACAGCATCATAGTCAGCCATATCCTTAAAATAGATGCAGTCTAAATTAAAGAGTGCAAACCATACAATTCAGTCATGAAGTAAAATATAGCACAACAGTTTGAAAAAGAGCCCAGAACTCCGTCAGATATACCATGTGAGAAACTCTATATTTATAAATGGCTGCCTAGAGAACATTTCAGCTGACTCAGCGTTTAGGAGAAGGTCATGACAGAACATCACAACTCAAACTAACCAGAGAAACAATTTTAGCTGGCCTTCCAAGTGGCATTTGAATGATGTGAAGATGACAACTAAAGTTTCAATTATCAGATGTGTTTAAATTTAACCATAGAAAATTCATGTCTGAGATGAACAAAAAATGTTGGACATTTGGGAGTTTAAAGTGCACTACAGAAAAGTATTTATTAGGTTTTATTTCTATTGTTTTGTGCATTGTAAAACATTCTGCTCCCTGGTCTTGGAACTGACTTGTAAAATCGATTCCAAACTGTAGTTCCCTTTCATTCGGTCACTCCGTGTCACGTCAGATATGACCAACGAATTGGGATCTCGCTTCGAGAGGACCCATCTACTTCGCGTGTATGAAAACACTGCATTGCAACACATTGCATCCAGCTGCAGCTGATCACCGTGTGAGTATAAACAGAGAGCGGGTGTATGCTGCATTAGCTTTGTGCTGCGGAGCCGAGCTTAATGAAGTTCTGCTCCTAACGATCTACGGTTCGGACAGTGGCTAGCATTATGGCGTCTTCAGCGGCTGTGGTTCCAGTTTGAGTGGATTGCCGCAGCAGGCTGCACTATCCCCCTGCTGTGCGCAAGCAACCATCTTCCCTGTGTGTGCTGAGAGAGCGGATTTCTATGAAAAAGCAGGGGTTGGAAAATGTGCATGCATAGAGGCGCCCACGCAAACACTTTAATTATTTCCTAATAATGAAAAAAATTCAAATTGGGGTGCCTTGCATAATAACAATAATATTAAATAAATAATAATAATAATAATATTTTATATAATGCCCTTCCTAAGTTTGAGTTTGCTGGAAGAAACAGAAATCTTAAAATGTCTTTAACCAATGAACCAATTTAAAATGAAAGCACATAATCCTGATGTAATCTGAGAAGATCGCATTTCTTTTTAAAGGTGTGTCCAAGAAAACATTAGTTTCTTAATAAATAATAGTTTTTTTCATAACTATTAGGCCACTTCTGCCTGTGGATTTTGGCAAACTTAACACGTATGCTTGAGCGCGGAATATAAGGCTCATTTATATAATATAACAAGCTATTAGTTGAATAATGAATGAATTAACGACGATATACAGTAGTAACTTTATAAAATAATTCTCTGGAATCTTTGTGATCATAATGGTAGCTACTATTCTTTTTGGCAGAATTTATTATTTTAATTTACTTAATTATTTCCTGGAATTTCTAACACTATAGTCCCTAAAACATAAAAAATGAATACCATGTACATGCAGGAAATGGGATTTTAAAATATTTTCCCCAATTTTCTGTCCTACCACTTCTCAAACCAAAGTTACACCCTTGCCACGTTTTGAAATGAACGCTCACTGTACATTTTCTAATGATTTTCTAATGCTGTATTCAAGTGTGGATCTTGTTTTATTTTGTCATTTGATCTACATTTACAAACCAAACTTGTACAATTGACCTTTCGCAAAAGCCTCGCCCCCTTAGTTACTGTTGCTAGCCCGTCAAGCTTACCGACAACGACGGACTGTCAACCATAGACAGTAGTAGAAAAC
>JAUMHG010000051.1:219042-229110 GCA_032359395.1 Enteromius anoplus
TTGTTGTTGGTTTTCCCCATGTGCTCCGTGTGACCCAGTTCTGTTGATTGTCCATTATGTTCAGGTGTGCCTTCCTTTTTTGTTCTAATTGCCTTCCCTTTATAAGTTCTCCTCAGTCGTATCTAGTTTGTCGGTTCATTGTATCTATGTCTACGAGTTCATGAGTGTCTCTTCATTTGTGCCTACCTGCCTGTATTTCACCTGTGTGAGTATTAAAGGATTGTTATTTTAACTATTGGAATCTCCACTCGTCCTTCCTGCACCACGGGCGTGACAATTTATATATACACAATATATATGCACAGTACACACATATATTATGTAAAGGGAAACTTTTATTTTGTGTGCACTTGGAACTTGGAGAAATATTTTCAAGCAGAGCGCGCGCTGCTGTTGTAGGCGTGTACATGTAGCACATCGCACGTGGATGCTTGTAATAACAATAGCGCGTGAAGCTGGGGGGCGTGGTGGAATTAACTATAATGAGTTCAAAAAAGAAATCTAACATGGTGTTGTTTTCATTCTGATAACTTTATCACAGAATATTTGTTTTCGACAGCACTAACTTCATTTTAGAGTAGAAATATACAGCTTTCTGTAGATATATCTCTCTGTGAGTCACGTTTTCGCGGAGTTACAGTTCATTTTACTGACGTGTGTTAATCTGATCATCACGGAGACAGAGACAGCAGAGAGCGCACCCTGTTCATTTTCTTTATTTATCAAAAGCAGAGTGTTGTGTAACGGAAGCGTATTATCTCATAATTCTGAGATAATTAAGTCATTAATTCAGAAAAACAGAGCAAAAATTTTTTCCTCAAGTGAATGCAATACGCTTCCGTATTTTGTTGATATTGTGAGTGTATTAAAAAAAAATAGACACTTTACAGATTTTAATGCTGTATTACTCTTATATGTGCGATCATATATGACTGAGCAGTTTTAGTTTTTTTCTCTGACATCTGAAAAAAAGCTGCGTGCTGCCGCCGGCGGGAGATCCGACTTCAGACGGTTAATAGCAATTCATAGTTTGACAGCAAAACAACTACAGTATGTCTTCCCAAACTCACATACAAGAACAACAAAAAACATCTCCAATATGTATTTAATATGTGTAACACAAAATACATTTGTGCCAGAGACTGTTCTTAAATTTCAAGTTTACACTCATTCTCTTTACACATTCTTTAGATGTTTATGGAAAGAGGTCACAAAAAGCCATGTCTCTCCCAGGGGTCCTGCAAGTGTGGGGATTGTGGACACCTTGCACAAGCGTGTGCTGAGACCATAAGCCTCTTGTAATATTATGATCACATGTGGCGTTCCAGAGGATCCGGAGGTGGAAAATCTTGTTGAAGGGGAAATGCTTGGTCAGAAAACCTCAGCCACATGGAAAACTCTGGAATAAGACCCATCACATGGGGAACTTGACTTGGGGCCCCTAAGACAAGACTGCATGCCACTCAGACAAATGAGGCAAAGAGTGAGATTTTCAAATATAAAGATGGTCTAGTGCAGCTTTCACATGCTGACAGCTAGTTTATTTCTCCAATTTATAGGTAACAGATGCTTGAAGCTCCATATGAGTAAAACTCAAACCAGGTAAAACAATTTAGGGCAAGGGACAAATATTTAGTGAAGACAGATTTTAACTGAAAGGCTATGTATTTGTCTTAAATATCAAGCTATCACATGTGTTTTAATCCACCATATTCCTGATGAGCTCTGATAATTGAATTATAGGTGCCACTTCCAGATTGGGAATTTTAAATCATAAGGCTGCCCCTACAAATAAAGCTTATCCATCTGTTTGACTAAACAAGCTGTCAATTTTCCTTCATATTTAATTTTTAGCCCCTATGGCAAGAGCACTTTTCAGTCTCTGCATTATTTTCATTGTGATTATTTTCTTTTTTCCCTTTGCATTCAACTGTACAGTGGGTACGAAAGTATTCACGCTTTGTTACAGGAATATTCCAGTCATTTGCTAAAATTATTTAACTTCATTTGTTTCCTCATTAATGTGCACACAGCACCCCATATTGACAGAATCTCATTTTCGCAGATCTATTGAAAAAGAAAAACTGAAATATCACAAGGTCCTAAGTATTCAGTATTTAGTAGAAGCACCCTTTTGATCTAATACAGCCATGAGTCTAAAAAGAAATGCAACAAAGATGGAAAAGATGCAACAAGCCTTTCCTCCTCTCCAGGTCTTTCAGGTTGGATGGTAAACGTTGGTGGACAGACATGTTTAGGCTCTCCAGAGATGCTCAATTGGGTTTAAGTCAGGGGTCTGGCTGGGCCGTTCAAGAACAGTCACAGAGTTGTTGTGAAGCCACTCCTTCGTTATTTTAGCTGTGTGCTTAGGGTCATTGTCTTGTTGGAAGGTAAACCTTCAGCCCAGTCTGAGGTCCTGAGCACTCCGGAGAAAGATATCCCTGTACTTGGCCACATTCATCTATCTCTCGATTGCATACAGTCGTCCTGTCCCCACAGCATGATGCTACCACCACCACGCTTCACTGTGAGGACTTTATCGGACAGGTGATGAGCAATGCCTGGTTTTCTCCACACATACCGCTTAGAATTAAGGCCAAATTCTATCTTGGTCTTATAAGACCAGAGAATCTTATTTCTCCCCATCTTGGAGTCCTTCAAGTGTTTTTTAGCAAACTCCATGCAGGCTTTCGTGTGTCTTGCACTGAGGAGAGGCTTCTGTCGGGCCACTCTGCCATAAAGCCTCAACTGGTGGAGGGCTGCAGTGATGGTTGACTTTCTACAACTTTCTCCCATCTCCCGGCTGTATCTCTGGAGTTCAGCCACAGTGATCTTTGGGTTCTTCTTTACCTCTCTCACCAAGTCTCTTCTCCCCCGATATCTCAGTTTGGCCGGACAGCAAGCACTAGGAAGCAGAAATTATTTTGTAACCTTTGCATGTGCCATGCCACAATTCTGTCTCTGAGCTCTTCAGGCAGTTCCTTTAAACCTCATGATTCTCATTTGCTCTGACATGCATTGTGAGCTGTAAGGTCCTATATAGACAGATGCGTGGCAGTATAATCAAACACAGCTGGACTCAAATGAAGGCGTAGAACCATCTCAAGGATGATCAGAAGAAATGGACAGCACCTGAGTTAAATATATGAGTGTCACAGCAAAGGGTCTGAATACTTATACCTTTTTTTTTTTATAAATCTGCAAAAATGTCAACAACTCTGTGTTGTTCTGTCAATATGGGGTGCTGTGTGTACATTAATGGGGGAAAAAATAATGAAATGATTTTAGCAAATAGCTGCAATATAACAGAGTGAAAAATGTAAGGGGGTCTGAATACTTTCCGTACCCACTGTATATACATACAAACATACATTTATATTTATGTGGGTGTGGGGTTTAAGGGTTTAATTACTGAAGCATCTCTGTACAACTTCTGGTCAAATTTAGACTAGTTTCTATTCTGCAGTCTGTGGTTTACCCAAACCCACCACCAGTTAGCCATATAATAAATCTTTGACTGTCATCATTCTGGAAAACAAACCATACTGCAGACAGACATACAATACACCGGCTGTGTTCAGAATAGAATACTTCCTTACTACTTCCTAAATACTAGCCCACGTGCACTGTATACTGTCTACTACCTTTGCAAAATAGTAAGTAAAAATGTATGCTTTACTCCCTTAGCATTCAGTGGCATGCAACTATCAGCTATATATAACAAAGGTAGATTTTCATTATGTCATAATTTCATTCCAAGCAATAGATCAAAAAACGGCAAGGTCAACCCCATTGTGTTGAGCACATTTAAACATCGAAAGCACTGCAATTAGTTTATCTTCAATCAGCTACATATAAACTGTGTGTTGAGTCATTGCCCTCATGCTATACGCTATAAATAAACATACATTCTCATAAAAGCAGTGTTTTAAAACTAAGACCCAATGCTGATTTGGGAGATACAGTTCACCTAATACTATGATGTTTATCAAGGTAGCAGGCAGGGATCTGGTGAAAAAGTTTTTTGTTTAAACGTATAACACACCATTAGAGCACAAAATGTGTGCTAAAGCCCTGTAAACATGGCAAGTGGAATATTTTCATCTGCCAGGTGAAAATTACATGTCTGAGACATTTTTTTTTCTCAACAATTTTTTGCACATATCACAACATTCAAGACTCATATCAGGGAAATCTACAACTCAAATTGTCCATGTCAGGCAACTCTTGCATATAATAGCACGGTAATGGGCCGTTCCAGGTCACCGGTGCATTCATGCGTGAATAAGATCAGTGCATGTCTTACTACTCTATGTCTACACTACTAGCAGTGATCACAGCTTCTTTTGCAAAATAAAATTTTCTACACAGACATTAAACATTCCCTAACTGATGTCAGAAGGGCAGTTTGCGTCTTATATAACACAACTAAAACAGAGGCTTTGCCCATTGCGTGTTCTGGACAGACCAAGCAAAAGACCTTAACACAGTAACTATTACTAACATGTGTTTCTGTAACAATTGTTTTTCTTCAATCCCTCCCTAGACGTACTGTATGAGGTTTCCAGCTGAGATTAATCATCCATAACAAGAATCCATTTCACATCATAAATGAGAGTAGGACGTGACCTCTCGAATCCTCACAACATCATGCTACCCAGCCACATACAATCATGAGTAAATGTTTGAAGAACTGGCAGGCTGCTTCTGAAATTCCTCTTGCCCCTGGAGCAATCTGAAGATCATTCGGTGAATGGGGCTGTTTGATGGCTTAGTCTCTGTCAGAATGGATCTGTATTTTGGACCCTGTTAAAGATTTAGGCAGCTAGGAAACTTAAACCCATCAGGAACCCAAAATGCTTAACCTCAGAAAACATTGTCATTAAAAAATACCATAAAAAACTGCAACTATAACATTTCCATGATATCAGTTTGAATCTTCTTATATAACTTGTTGCTTAAGTTGTATTTAACCAAGTATGTTTTACAAATGACAAATATATATATATGTGTATATATTTGGTGGGCCGTTATCAGCGTTAACGTGCTGAGTTAACAATAAAAAAAATATTGCCGTTAATCTATTCACAAAGTTGCACTGTAGCCCTATTCGGACGGGACTAGTTTTCTAAACTACGTGTGAGTTTAGATTCTTATCATCTATCGCGCATGATTTTCATGTACCATTTAGGATGGAACTAACACCTCTGTGTTTATTGCAGAGGTGAGAGGGTCTGTTTTGTACATCTGGGCCTCACAGAGATCACACGCTCTGTATGCGTGCATTGCTATAGTCATTCAGATTGATTACAATTAGTATAATCACAAATACCATGGTGAAGCTAAATGGCTAGAGTAGCAAAACCATGTTAATGTATGATTACTTTAGCTCAACTATTGTTTTTTATTTGTAGTAATAAATTTATTTTGATAATTAAAACATATGTGACCGAGTGCAGAAATGAACGCAAGTAAACTTACCTGATACTGATATTGATATTACAATAGCCAGTCTTAACAGTTTACGTGATCAGGCTCTTTATTTGTATTTATTTATTTCTTTTATGTATCAAAATATATTAAACGTGCGCAGGGTAAGAGGATCTGAGGCATATAGCTTTGGCCAAAACACACAAGGAAACACGGTGTGAAAAAGAATATCATAGACATCGCATTCTGACTCTAGAATTATCACAGAGGTTGTGAGAGAAAAACACAGACATGGCAGATTTGGATGGGAGTAAAATCACCAAGTACATCTGTGAAACAAAACATTCTCTAACGACCCCCTGTAAAACTACTCCCGTCTGAATAGAGCTTTACTTTTAGTCATTATTTAGGTAGCACACATATTCTGAATGCCTTTGGCAGAAAATTACCCATTTTAATCTAGATTAATTTCAAAATGAATCTAGATTAATCTGGATTTAAAAAAAATAATCTATGCCCACCCCTAATATACATATACTGTATATACTAGGGGTGGGCATAGATGAATTTTTTTAATCTAGATTAATTTTGAAATTCATCTAGATTAAAATGTCTCATTTGAATTCTGCCAAAGTGAATTTGGGGCCCGGGCAAATATAGGAATGGGGCCCAACATTTGCACACTGTGATAAATCCTTTAGAGTGGTCAGGCAGGCAAAGTTCGGTACACAGAATAAACAGGGTTTTCAGGGACAATCCAAAGAGTAGTCAAAGGCAGGCAGAGAGATCGGGGCAGGCAGCGAGAATCAAAAAACCAATAAACAAACGGTGATCAAAAACCAGAATAACAAACACAGGATAAACGCTCAGAAATGACACCGTGGCAATCAAGACTTTGCGTCAAACTAACGTGAGGCTGTCCTTTAAATACTCTAAATAACAAGGATCACCTGGGCCGGAAAAGCGCCGAGGTGCGTGGGTGATTACAGTCCGGGTAGGAACCTTAGAACTCGGGCAAAGGTTCCCGCTGTTGAGATCCGGCGAGAGCCACGGAGGTGCGGCTTGTGACAGAGCCCTCCCCCTGCGAGCGGCTCCTGAAGCGAGATCCCTGCTGGCGCCGAGGTCTTCCGCGGGGTCTGGGAGAAGGCTTATCCGGGTGAGTCCGATGGAAGGTTTCTGTTAAGGATGGGTCTAGGATGTTCTGAGAGTGGACCCAGGACCTTTCCTCTGGTCCAAAGCCTTCCCAGCCTATTAAGTATTGAAGAACCATGCCTTGGCGCCGAGAGTCCAGGATCTCTTGGACCTGGTAGATGTCCTCGTTGTTGTTGTTGTCTGGAGCCGCAACCTCGTCCTGGTCCCTCTCCCCTTCGGGTTCAGCAGCGGGCTTAAGCAGGGAGACATGAAACGTGGTTGAGATACAATAATCAGATGGCAGTTATAAACGATTTGATACAGGTGTGACTTGAACTATCTTGAAGGGACCCACGTACCTTGGGCTTAACTTTTTGCACTGCAAGTGCAACCTCAGATCCCGGGAGGAGAGCCAGAACCATTGTCCAGGTTTGTAGGGTGGACTGGGACGTCGGTGGCGGTTGGCTTGGTCAGTGACTCGTCGAATGGCGCTTCGGAGGTGTATATGAGCAGCTTCCCAGGTCTCCTCGCTCCGTTGCAACCAGTGGTCTACGGAGGGTAGGTCAGATGGTTCTCCTGACCAGGGGAATAGAGGCGGCTGGAATCCCAGGGTGCATTGGAATGGGGTCATACGAGTAGAAGGTTTCCTAAGCGAGTTCTGTGCGTATTCAGCCCACAAGAG
Organism: Enteromius anoplus; assembly: GCA_032359395.1. NCBI lineage: Eukaryota > Metazoa > Chordata > Actinopteri > Cypriniformes > Cyprinidae > Enteromius > Enteromius anoplus. Next base: position 226,286 of record JAUMHG010000051.1, read on the forward strand.
AAACTCACTCCAGTCGTGCTGGTTCTGATGACAGTATGAACGCAGGAATCGAATGAGCTCCTGGTTGAGACGTTCCGCCTGGCCGTTGGATTCGGGGTGATAACCAGACGTCAGGCTTACATTAATGTTCAACTGGGTGCAGAAGGCCTTCCATACCTGGGATCGGAACTGAAGACCTCGGTCGGACACAATGTCTTCGGGTAGCCCATAGAAGTGGAAGACCTGCTCCATCATTATTTTACATTCTCCCAAGCGGATGGTAATTTGGCCAGTGGGACGAATCGGCAACCCTTGGAAAATCTATCCACCACGGTGAGTACAGTGGTGTACCCGTTGGAAACAGGTAGGTCAGTAACGAAGTCCACGGCTATGTGAGACCAAGGACGTTGAGGTATGGGCAAAGGCTGTAGCAAGCCTGCGGAATAGATCTGGAGACACTGCACACGGTGCATGATTTGACGAACTGGGTGATGTCCGGGAGCATGGTGGGCCACCAAAAGCGGTTGGACGTAATTTCCTGTGTGGTGAGTATGCCTGGGTGACCTGCACTGGGATTGTCGTGGATAAGGTGTAAGAGTCTTTTGCAGAGAATTTCTGGCACGTAGGTTTTCTGGGTGGGCACTCGGGTGGGGAAGGGTCCATGGCGTGAGCCTCAGAAATTTCCGTCATTATGTCCCTCTGAACTGGAGCGACAATGAGGGAGGGGGAAACTATATTTTCAGGTGAGTTATTCTGGGTGTCGGAATCAAATTCTCGAGACAGGGCGTCGGCTTTGAGGTTCTTGGTAGGTGAGTGGTCGGTAGGTGATCTTGAAATCAAAACGGGCAAAGAACAGGGACCATCGAGCCTGCCGGGAGTTCAGTCTCTTGGCTGATTGAAGGTATTCCAGATTTCGATGGTCTGTGAGGACCAAAAAGGGCTCTTGGGCTCCCTCCAGCCAATGCCGCCACTCCTCCAATGCTGCTTTTAGTGCCAAGAGTTTGCGGTCCCCCACGTCATAGTTTCGTTCTGACTGCGATAGTTTGCGGGAGTAGAAAGCTCAAGGAAAGAGTTTAGCTGGGTCTCCCTGACGTTGGGAAAGGATGGTACCAAGACCGGTGTTAGAGGCATCCACTTCCACCACAAATTGCTTACGGGGGATGGCGGAGAATGGGTTCAGTGGTGAATCTACTCTTTAACTCTCGGAAGGCCTCCTCGCTCTCCGGGCTCCAGGGAAGACGCTTCGTACCTTTACGGGTCATGTTGGTCAGGGGTGCAGCAATTTTGCTAAAGTTGCGAATAAACCTTCTGTAGAAGTTGGCGAAGCCGAGGAAGCGTTGAAGTTTCTTGAGGGTCTGTGGTTTCGGCCAGTTGACCACTGAGCTGACTTTATCCTCATCCATGGCTACGCCGTCTGAGCTGATGATGTATCCTAAGAATGCAACTTTAGTTTGGTGAAACAAACATTTGGATATCTTGGTGAACAGTTTATTCTGGATGAGTTTCTGGAGTACGGCTCTGACGTGCTGAACGTGGGATTGGAGGTCCTCAGAGTACACCAGGACATCATCGATTTATACAATAAGGAATTGGTTGAGCATGTTTCTGAATATGTCATTTACCAACGCCTGGAACACAGAGGGACTATTCGAAAGACCAAAGGGCATCACCAGATATTCGTAGTGCCCGTTCGTCGTGGAGAAAGCTGTTTTCCATTCATCTCCTTCTCATATTCGGATAAGGTTGTAGGCACTACGCAGGTCCAGTTTTGTGAAGTATCGGGCTGAACGGAGCTGTTCAAAAGCTGCTGGTACAAGAGGAAGAGGGTATTTATATTTGATGGTGATGTCATTTAATCCCCTATAATCAATGCAAGGCCGTGGTCCGCCATCCTTTTTCTTAACGGAAGAAGAACCTGGCCGAGGCGGGTGATGTAGATGGTCTGATGAAGCCCTTGGCTAGCTCCTCTTTGATGTATTCATTCATGCTTTTAGTCTCTGGCTGGGAAAGCGGAAAGATGCGACCACGAGAGGGCGCTGTTCCAGGCATGAGGTCGATAGCAGTCAGTGGTGCGGTGTGGTGGTAGCCGAGTGGCTTCTTCCTTACTCAAGGCTTTCCGTAGGTTGTGATACTGATGAGGAAGGGTATGGAGATCCGAAGGTTCCTCTGTGACGGTGGCGGTGAGGTGAGGAGATTTCAACACCCGGGACAAACATTTGTTCTGGCATCGTGGTGACCACTGAGTGATGTGGTGTGATTCCCAGCAGATGGTGGGACTGTGCATTTCTAACCAAGGGAGGCCGAGTATGAGAGGGTAATCTGGTGAGTCAATGACGTGCAGGCTGATACGTTCTGAGTGGAGAACACTGGTGATTAAAGTGACTTCTTGGGTGATATTTCCGGAGCCTATTGGTCGGCCGTCGAGGGCTGCCACCGACACCCCAGGAGTACATGGAATGAGAGGAACACAATGTTTAGCAGCGAAACTCCGATCTAGAAAATTCCCGGCTGCCCCAGAATCAACAAAAGCATCAGAGCGTGTGAACGGGCTGAAATGCGTGTGTCTCACGGTGAATCCGTGACACTTAAGAGCCCTCCTTAAAACGCTAGTTGGTGCTCCAGTATAATCGGTCCGCCGAAACTCATCCAGTGAGAAACGTTCCGCGGTGGAAAAATAAGTGTGATTAAAATGCGTTAAAAAATTTAACACGTTATGTTTGTGTAATTAATTAATCTTAATTAACGCGTTAAAGTCCCTGCCCTAATATATATATATATATATATATATATATATATATATAGTTTATTAGCGTGTATGTGTATGTAAAAATATTTGATTAAATACA
>JAUMHG010000051.1:229210-253700 GCA_032359395.1 Enteromius anoplus
AAAATATATATATATATATATATATATATATATATATATAGTTTATTACCGTGTATGTGTATGTAAAAATATTTGATTAAATACAAGTTAAGCAGAAAAAAAAACAAACAAACAAGGATTTCAGAAGCTAGTCTCTTCGCAGATGACATATCAGCCATTTCAGTAAGAAGTTTAGCATTTACTCATCAATCAAATTTAATAGACGTAGGTCTGTACTAGGGACAAACATCAGTTAAAACAATAATTTATTTTTGCTACTTTGTCTTTGTATGGATTTTATCCTTTATTCCCAGATTCTCCTTACATTTTCCCTACGTTATGGGGGCAAAATGTCCAAACAAAGAAGATAATATCCAAAATCTGTTTGTCTCCATGAGGAAAACAGTTTATAAATAATACAGAAAGATACTTTTTGGAAACTATACAAATGCAGAAATTTTAGTGAGGGGGTCAGTTTGTACAGGATTAAAATCTATTCCTCATATGGAATGTTAACATAAAACATGAAAACCAAGTGTGTTCATAGTTTTAAAATTGAATAAAACATAAAAACCAAATGTGTGTGTGTTCACAGTTTTAAAATTGAATAAAATGTACTAAACAAAGAATGAAAATATGGGACATGTGTAGCACTGAAGAGATTTAATGTGATACCTCAGTCGAGTACCAGTCAGTGTTTGTGCAGCTGCGTTAAACTCTTTGATAAGACAGTCAAAAGACTTCTGCGATAGTTAAGCCTTGCACAAAATGCGTGAATGACTTTTTCACTTTCAATAGGTGAGAGAATTTTGCTTACTTCCGAGATCTAACAGAGATGATAATATGCTGTTTTATAAACAGGGCTAAGAGTTTCTTAGAACTGAAACTGATGATAAATATGATTACTAAATTCTTGTGATTACTGGGCTTCAGAGAAAAAGGAGTCTATATAAGGCATGTTCTCCGAATGCATCCTTACATAACAAAGTTTCTGAGAGAGTCCTTAATATTAATTAAGTTGTATACATTTCTACATTACTAATGTATGTTCTCCAGGTGAGTACTAAATGATGGAAGCATATATATGAAACAAAACATAAAACAACAACTAACCCAGAATTGAGTCTTGAGGAACTCCACAAGATATCACATGACTTGCAGGAATGTATCATGGCTGATGGCTCGTAAACCCGCGCTCGCGCTCCCTTGCAGGCAGAGAGGATGCTGATGCAGGAACTCAAAATTAACTAGACATTTATTAAAACGAAAACAAGAACAACGAGGACGAGTGCGACAATCAAAGCACAGTGTACAGGCTGACATGCAACGTTAACGACGAACGAGGATACAAGACATGGGAAAATCAAGACTAAAAACAAGACACCTGCCAAACACAGCTGGCAGAGGATCAGACAATAATGACGAGGGCGGAGTTACAAATGAGAGACATGAGGAGCTGACAGGTAAATAAACATACAGAACACATAAACTAGAAACGTAAACACAGAACATGGCAAGACTAAACATAGAGAAACACGCCTACAGCGTTATATAGCCCCTCCCCTAGGCACAGATTCTAGACGCGCAGACAGCTATAACAGTCTCTAAGGGGGGTGGTGGAGACGGTGGACACGGTGGAGACGGCGGAGAGGTGGAGCAGCCAAAGGAAACGCCCTCCACGCCGGTGCAGAAAGTGGAGAAGCCCACCTGGATTTACCAGGCCATGAAGATGCTCTCCTGAGCCGACCAAACAGTTCAGACTCCTTAGATTTGTGCCATTTTCTCTCCGCTGCCCTGAGTTTGGATCGTTGTTCCCGGAAAACATCAGAGAGCCAGAGGTTAGGAGGGGTGGCCCGTGCAGGCCTAGTTGTGAGAGGACATATATCATCAAGGCATGAGGTTAAGGTGGAGCATAGGGTGTCGGTTGCTGTGTTAACGTCCAGAGATGAGAAAAGGGTTGTAGAGGGAAGAGGGGAGGACAATACAGAAGAAAGATGGGAGGATGAGAGGGAGCGTAGGTTACGTCTGAAGGTAACAGGTAGAGGTGTTGGAGTTGTACTGGAAGTAAGAGATATGTTACATGTAAAGAAGAAGTGGTCAGACCCGTGAAGGGGTTTTACCAGGGTGTTGTCTGCAGTGCAGTTTCGCATGTAAATTAGGTTGAGTTGGTTGCCTGATTTGTGAGTGCTAGTAGTAACAAGGCGGTTTAGATCAAATTAAGCTATGAGTGAGTGAAAATCTGCAGTGTAAGGTTTGTCCAGATGAATGTTAAAATTAGCAAATACTAAAAGTGGAGTGCCATCCTCATGGAATGAAGATAGCAGTCCATCCAACTCATCCAAGAAAGTGCCCAGTTTACCAGGAGGGTGGTAAATGACCACAACATGGAGTTTAATAGGAGCTGTTACTGTGATGGCATGACATTCAAAGGAGTTATAGTTGCAGAGCAGAGTGGTAACAAAATTTCCATTTATTAGAAATGAGTATACCAGTTCCCCCACCCCTTCCGGTGTGACGAGGGGTGTGAAAGAAAGAGAAGTAATTGGACAGAGCAGCAGTGGTTGTGGAGTCATCTGGACAGATCCAGGTCTTAGGATACTAGGCCCAGGATACTAAGTGAGGATTGTTTTGGGAAGGCAGAAATTAAATCAGCTTTGGTAACAGCTGACTGGCAATTCCAGAGGCGGACAGTAAAGGGGAAAGTTTCAGTGGATGAAATGGCAATAGGGCAAAGGTTAGTGAGATTGCGGTGATGTTTGCGTGTGATGTTGGAGCGTTGTGTGGAGACAACCGGAACGTATTGAAAACACATGATTGAGTTGAAAAGAGAGGAAAGTAAAAGGAGTACCTAAGTGCCTCGGTTGTGTTACTCGGTTAAAGTCGCGCAGGAAGAAGTCGAAGATCTTTACTCTCGTCGGTCTTCACGCAAGGAGGCTGGACACACAGGCTGAACGCTTCCGCTGACACTTCCCCGACAGCTCGCTTATACTGAATATATACACTGCTAAAAGCTGGACATGCCTTCTGAATAAACGTCAATCTTTAAGCAATAACCTGAATCGAAACTAGAAGCGAGATACTTCACACTTAAGATACAGCCAGATATCAGCAAAACTAACTTCAATACTCTAATCAAATGTGCTAATTACAACGAAAAACAACACGACAAATAGGCAGGAAACAAAAAATACACTTTCTAGCACTGTGCAATAATTTAACACAACCTTATGAATATACTGTATTAAATATCACTTATGTGCCGCCGCTGTTGCACTATCCGCGGACTAAGTGCTTCTCCCAAGTTATGACACTGACAATGCCGTCCTGGGCCGAACAGTCCATAGTGATGCCCTACTGGGCCGAACAGGCAGCGGCCTTGTCCTCCTGGGCCGACCGGACAGCGACCTTGTCCTCCAGGGTGGAGCGGATGGCGGCACAGCCCTCCTGGGCCGGCCAGACAGTGACTTTGTCCTCCTGGGCCAACCAGACAGCGACTTTGTCCTCCAGGGTGGAGCGGACAATGATAGCACCCTCCGTGACCTTACAGACAGTGAAAGTGCCCTCTTGGGCTGATCAGACAGAAATTGCACCCTTGGTGACCACACTGACATTGACAAAATGAAACTGAACAAGTGTAGGTGAGGCCTTCTCGAACCCTCCAGACCGTGACCCAGATACCTACACAGGTTGAGCAGCCACAAATGGGGGCTCTGGAGAATCTACCGCCGACACCAACTTCTTCAGAGATGGTGCAGCCATACGTGGACCCACTGGAGTATCTGAGCCACCCCCAGGCTCCGGAGGTTCTGGCCATGAAACCTCACAGTCCTCGTGGGGTTCTGGTGAGACATGTGCCTCGGCAAGATCTAGGGCATCAGAGAAGTGTGAACACGGATCACTAACTGGCTCTAGCGGATCCGGCCTCCTTGGATCCGAATCACAGACCGGGTCGGGCAGATCCAGGCATACTGAATCCCGATCACAGACCAGTCTGGCGGATCTTACCACACAGGACCCAAAACGCAGGCCGACAACACTGGACACAGCTCCCTGTACATGTAGCGGGGTTAGGACCCGTCATTTGCAGGCTAGGAACCGCGAGGACCTTCTGCAGCTCTCCTGGCTGCATTACCGGGACCGACTAGACAACACACGGCTTCCTTGCAGACAGAGAGGACACTGTGGCAGGAACCCGGAATGAACTAGACATTTATTAAATGAAAACAAGAACAACGAGGAAAGTGTAACAAGCAAAGCAGAGTGTACAGGCTGACATGCAACGTTAACGACAAACAAGGATACGAGACATGGGGCATGATATTTTTACAGAGACAATCAAGACTAAAGACAATTTTGGTAATTTTTATTTTCCACTCTTTTAATGTTAGTAATGATTGTAAATAGACATAAAGAGGTTGTTAAAGTAGACATTGATGTGTTGCTATGGTGGCAGTCATATGCTAATAGCAAGTAATATTTGTAATTTGGTTTCAAAAAATACTCCCTTTGAGTACCAAAACATCCTGTATTATGCAAAATCTTTGAACAAAATCTGCAGTTACAGTAAATGATCAGGAACAGGATTAAAAGCAAGGGATGAAGAAATACCAATAACAGATCAGTTTAAATACCCTGTGGAAAAAATAATCCACCTGTTTAATTAGACATTACTGATTTGAAGCAGATTTACCACCTTTTACAAAGACGACAGCTGACACTCTTTGTGCTAGAGGGAGAAAATCATTCATTCTGCATTTAATAGCACGGATATTGAACTCTACACTGCACAGTGAGTCAGCCAACCAAGTAGGTGTATAAATGATTAAGCAGTTTGTAGAATTTAACCTCTAAAGCAAAAAACATAGCTGGTATTTTATGTTTGGTTCATTTTTCCAGCTGTCAGATGTTAAACAACAAACTCTTCTCATCTCAGCACAGTGGGTCAGAGCTCCACTGTGAGATCAGAGCTCAGACCTTCAACCCTCTCCACGTGAGACATATCTAAATGACTTTTGCACACACACGTTACGGCCATAGGCTGCTCACAACACTGGGATAAAGTGAGGTTTAGTTAAGGGTACAGTGTGAGGTATTGCATCTAAGAGCTCTTCTTTGTTGTTGTTGTTCAAGCTATTCATTTTATACAGTTTAATTAAATGCAATCAGAATTTCAGTTGTTTACTATATGGTACAATAACTATTAATAATGACAACAACAATAATAATTATTTATTATTATAATTTTTGAAACTTTACAGGTGCAATATGCTATAAGCTTCCGGCACAGTTTTTAAGCAAGTGACCAAATTAAATTAAAACCATGATGATGTGCATCATATTATTTAATTTTTTAAAAGTCAAAGTAAGGAATAAATTGAATAAGTATTCAATATATGGCAGAGACTAATTGCATATGTTTCTGCTTTTATGAAAACTGATAATGCTGACATCTCACACACTTTTGAGCTGGTTTAAGATTCCTTCACTAGTAGATAAGTGAAAAGATATTCCAATAACAAACAAATAAATACTGTATATACAGTACAAATTTTACATTTGGTGATAAAAGGATGCTAATTATTTTCTTTCTAAAGGCATATCTCTATCCTCATCTTGCAGAAGCCCAGAATTGGCGGTATAAAGCTGTCTATTGTGTTGCAATGGTCCACACAGGACGGCCGCAGCAGCTGCAGTGGGCACAGCGACAGACTTCACTGCTAGCCGTGGCCACTTTCTCAAAAGACACAGTGAAATCCAGCCACGTAAATAAATAAACCTCTTTCATGGGGCAGATCTTCAATGATCTGAGGCATCTGCACTAAGGAATCCACAAACAGAGCACGTTTCCACACACATTCCAGTTAAGCATGATATAAGTGATATTTTATGTTAAAATTTTATTATTACCATCTGTATTACTCTAAATTTAAATTTCTGCTTTCCATGGAACACAAAATAACACTCTGACAATGTCTGTGCTGCTGTTGTCCTAATAATGAAAGCATGAAAAAACGAACAAAAAAAACCCGAAAATGAATGTGCATGAAGACATGTTGCCTTTTGTATGATGTTAATAGCACCAACACTTTTGAAAATAAAGGTTCATTAAGGGCATCTGTGATTTAATGAAGAACTTTTGTCTAAAATAGTCCTATAGCATTGCTTAAAAAAGAGTTTTTCACAACCAAATGTGACTTGTGTTTAAATATATGCCTTCATGTATCAGATTTGAGAGTATTTCTGATGAATTACAAAACTCTGCTCCTTGCTTGGCTTCAGGAAACTTGGAATACAGCACACATGGTGTGTACTATTTTTTATAATGTCTTTTTATATAGTACCTTTTTGTATTTGTAGCTTGAAAGTAATCAGCAGAGGCATAGTCACTTGCCATTCATTTATGATTGTTTCATATACATTTTTTTCATTTTAAGCACAGAATTATGCGGAAATTAGTTTTTATTTTTTATAGTTTCTGTACTGTAGTAAATGTTAGGCCCTAGCTGGATGCCTTTGTCTGTTTTAGGGATTTCCTGGGTTAAGACTAGATGGGATATAGCTGTGGCTACTGGGGACCCGCACATCAATATTGCATTATTTCTGTAACAACAATTACTGTATTTGCGTAACTGTATAAGGGGTAGCTGTAGATGTTAATAAAAAACAGTCTAAAATGTAGAAAATTTATTTGATTGTGTTTCAATTATTAACCGATTTCCTGGCTCATCTTAAGTTATTACTACTACAGGTCCATTATGGAACTTTCTGCACGAGAGCGCCCTCTGGCTTTGTGTATGAATGAAACATACACTGCAGGAGAGAAAATGTTCACATAGACTCATTTTGGATATGAAAAAATTGTAAACGATTGTCTCTTTGCATTAAAATCTACATTTATTCACACCTTGAAAATATTTATTTGAATACGCTTGCTTGGAAAAAATGTGACAGATGAATTGATGGGTTTTTTTTTTGTTTTTACAAAAGAAAACGTCCACTGTGTATTCTACACCCATGGTAACAAGTCACTAAATAGTGAAGACCAGCTCAGAGATTTTCAGAAACATCTATTGTGTTCAATGGCACAAGAAAATCCTATTGGTTTGAGTAAACGATGACAGAATGTTCATCCTTTTCAGAGCAGCGGAACATTTTACTTACATTAAACTTAATACAAAGTATTAAGAAAAGACTGTCTAATTTTAATGCACAGAGCGTAATGGAGTCAATACCCTGTAGCGCAGCAAAAATAGAGAACGCTGAAGACTAGGTTGTCAGTTGTCTATGTGTGTTGAGAGAGGAAAAGTGAGAGAGAGAGAGACCTTTTGAGCTGTGAAAAGCAGGTCATAAAAAAACAGCCGTTTTCCTCCATTCCTCTGGACGTGGTTTTAATGACTTCCAGACTGAAAGCAGCTCAGCCTCAGTTTCTCTTCTCCTCCTCTCACGGAGCGGATTCAGTCTCTGCGAACTGCCTGTACTTTAGCTCTGCTCTTACCCAACACTTCTGAAAGCCACACCAGCTCTTTAAAGAAAGAGAAATTATTTTAAAGCATGTAATTGGTTGTGACGAAGGACTACAAACATTCCTTGAGTCCTAATACTGCCTCATGAACTGCGCCATTGTTTTCCAGGGCCAGATTTCAAGTAGCGAGTTAATTCTAATTATGTCTGCTCCTTCCCCCGCTCGCCCCCTTGATAAACTGACAGCACACTACTTGCTTGATACGTTTCTATAAGGTGGCCTTGCCAGAAAGGTGTGAATGGAAAGATACTTCACACTTCGCACGTTGAGAGCCGAAAACTTTCACCTCAACCTGAGATTAGAAGCTGTTGTTTAATTGATCTTCACCTTCTCTCATTCAAACGAATGCAAATCTTGCACAGTGCTAGGTGACATATTTTTCAACAGTTATGAGTGATGCAGGGATGACATATTTTTATAAACTAAAACCTGGAAACCTTGGTTTGCAATGTGGCACTTCCAGCTCCATCGTCCCAAAGTTGTTGTTTTTTTTTTTTTATATGGAACTGCCCAAAATAAGGTTTGTGATTGACACAAGCTCAATATAGTTTTACACTTTATTCTACAACATAACATACATGTGATGCCTTTAATGCTTTTACTTTTCTTGAAAACATGTCTGAATGGTACAGAGTCATGTCATCCTGGCGAAAGAGGTAAACTATTCTACTCAACAGCCTCATGTTTATCAATCTCTTCCAAACTATTCTACTCAGACTTGATGTAGTTCATTCATACCCTACGTTTACTGTAGCTTTTTACTTCTGCTAGGTCTCTAAATTGCTAAAGCTTGTGTTCATTTATGTAGAATATCATGATGAATGAAAAGATGTAATGTAAGAATCATTTAGCTACTTTTGTTAGTCACAGAACATATTTTCTGCAATTATTCAAAAGCCACCGGAAAAATGTCTAAAGGGTCATCAGACGGTGTTTTGTGAACAAATAAGGGAGTTAAAGTGTTTTCATGTGCAGCAATGCTTATGTTTAAAGCAGACCATTAGAGAATGTTTAATTTGGAAACGCCACCTGAGATTGTATTCTCCATTAACAGCAAAATGTTATTTGGTCTTGAGTATATTGAGCTAAAATTTAAAGATTCAAAATACTATCAACTTAAATATATATATTGGAAAATGTAATGACTTTTGTCCGACTAGGAAAAACTAGTTGGAGTGGGTATGTAGATAATAGATAGAGGTTGTCCATTACCTGAAGGTATTTTGCTGGGCTGATTATGATGACGATAAACAGTACATTTCTTTGGTTGCATCAAATATAAGAAACAGCAAAGGTCTAGTACTGGCAGTGTCCTCTTGATAGCGTAAACAGATATAAACAAGGCCACATTAAGTCAATGTCACTGGAACTGATCAGACCAAACAAGAAAAGGGAAAGAACGTGCGCTTCAGGTCAAAGTCATCTGGGAAACAGAATGACCACTCAGAGAAACCAAACACTGATAGCTCCTATCAGAAACACAAAACAGCTGTGCACAGCCTGTGCTGGGACTTTTATGACACAAAAAAAAACAGTTAGAATGTCTTAAAGTTCCAACTGATGCAATTTGTAATGACAATATAGTTTGAAAGAAAAAAAGACAGCCAATGGCAGTTCAGGCATTCTGCATTTTTTATTTTATTGCCTCAGCACCATGTAGTAGTTTTTTTCTGAATATACATGAAATATTTTTCCCATTAGATTTTTCTAATTGATAGCGTGTTGGATTAAATGACCTCTGTCAGAGATATTTTTCAATGCATTAAGAAGGTGCTCAGGTGTGGGGTTTTGCTGATTTTAGCGTTTATTTAAAACAAAATAGATCTAAAGGGCCTGCCAGAGCAACATCTACAATCTAATATTTTTTTCTATGGATGCTATGCCAGAGCATATCTACAGGAAGGCCAACACCTTGGATGGATAAAACGATACATACTCGCACACACGTTGACAGTCTCCAAGTCTTTGGATCATAAAGGAAACCAAAGCACCCAGACGACAACACAAAAGAGCAAACTTATATGGCCTCCAGCTGAGACCCAAACCTAGGACAATTTCTCGGAAAATCTGATGCTACAGAAAGAAATGCTGAACTGCTGTGATTACCTGTACATACGGCAACAATTATTTGCATCCCCTGTGAAAATACTCCAGGTTTAAAATGCACATAACACTTTCAGAGCAGCTGATGGCAAAGAAACCGTAATACATACAGACATCTGGAGCCTCGTCCGATCCGTCCGGGCAGTCCTTCTCTCCGTCACACCGCCAGCCCTTTGAAATACATGTCACCTGATCCCTGCAAACAAACTGCTTGGGGCTGCAGGTTTTTGGAGCTATAAAAAAAGAAGAGTCAAAACATAGAATGAGCGATTGTCTCGACAACGCATTCAGCTATTAGCACCTCAAACGTATTATTTATTTAAAAAGCATGTCACACATGTGTGTGTCCATAATTACCAGAAATCAGCCCATAGGAATGCTTGCCGTGCAGGCCAGAGCTTGGCAGTGTATGAGAACGCCAAGCACTGTCAGTTTATCGCTAGTTGCTGATGTCTAATTCAAAACAAAATAATCACAGCCAAGCCTATCTGCCCACCAAACTGCTCTTCCTCCTGCCTCCTTTCAAGGCCAACATCTGATTTCTATTCTGGTCCAAATATGGTTCAAAAGACGCCAAAAAGAAAGACCATTTAAAATCTACTCTTCAAGAGCCCCTTTAATGGGTAATGAAAGGTCATATGTTGGAGTCCTCAACAACAGGTTGACAATTTCCAGGTTTTCACAGCAAAACAATTCATACCCAAAACTAGCCTCATCCCTTTACAGGGGGGATTCCTTTTAAAAATCACGTTATCCATGCTGAAAAAAACAGCATGTGCTGGTTATTTAGGTTCTTAAGCTGGTTTACGTTGGTTTAAGAAGGTCCTCTTGGACCAGCTTAACCCAGCAAAGACTGGAAACAACAAACGTAACCAACAAATTCACTTAGAGCTGTGTTACACACTGCATGAAAGATAAGCTTATCACTTGTCTAGTCTGTGAAGTTTTGTTTCTCTCAGATTGAAATGAAATATGTCTAGCACCTAGTGTATTTTAGTTCTATACGATAAATCTCAGAGCTGCATGGTCTAAATCAAGGTACTCTTTATTGAAGAAATGTCTGAAATGCCTATAATGGAGAACATAAATGGAAAAAGTATTTTCAGAAGCCAAGCCACTGGAAAAGGAGGCAGTCTGTGTCGAGTGTTTCCCGCTCTTCTCTTGTCCGTATGAGTTTGCAGTCGGACCCACACGCCTGTGCCAGTGATGCAACGAGTCTAGAGGCCATCAAAGGACATCTTGTTCTGGTTTGGCTGCATGAGGAGCAAAAAATGTGACTGCTTTGCATTGGACGTCTATTTGGAATCAAGTGCGAATTCATTCCAGACCACTTTCTCAAAAGCTCTCTAAAAACCTCCAGTCTGTTATCGGCACCATACCTCCAGACGTAAACAGAGCTGACTATCAAAAGCTGACTTCCTCCATACACTGAGTTTACATCTGCAGGAAAAGAGGGTGGAAACTCAAAAGATATTCAGTGAGATTCTTTTCTATTTTATACATTGCACTGAAGCTGTAAATAAAACAAAGATTATTGGAGTATATTTGACAAGAAAACATTATTTCAGTCTTTCTGCTTCAAAATATTACGCTCATTTCAATGTGTTGCTCGCCAGTTCGAAATAAGACATTTTCACTTTAGTTTTGAAGTACAAAAAAACAGTGTGTTTATTTATTTTTTATACCGAGATTTTTCTTCAACATGCCTGACCATTGGTTAATTCAGAGCATTCTAGGGGTTCCAAAAAGACATGAAGGGCGTCTTTATGTGGCTTGCTGTCAGTGAGGAAAAACTGCAGACATATTGTATGCACATAGTACCCCACCACAATAAAAAAAAAAAAGCACTGTTCTGATCGAGACGGTAAAAACGACAATTCGGTTTTACTATTATTATTCTGAGTTCTGACTCAGCTGAGAATTCTCTGCTCTTTTAACACCTGCAATGGATTTCCTGTTTTTCTGGTTCATTTTACCTCACATTCTTCACACATGCTAACTGCAATACTTGGCTCCTCACACGGAGGCCCTAGATAAGTGTGCGTACACAGCGCTGAAGTAAAGTGAACTGCAGCTGAGTCAATGAGAGCATTTACGTGGCGTCATAAATCAGACGCTATGACCAGCAGCCGTCCAACTGCTGTCCAGAGAGAGAGGAAGTTGTTAGGAGGTTATCTGCCACACTTCACTCAGACACATCCTCAGAAAGACTGACTCATTAATGGGCACCCTTCAACACAAAGGTGAAAGTTGTCAACACTCTCTTTGGTTTCAGTATTACACAGTATTAGTATGCTTTGACAAAGCTTGCATAGCACTATATAACACATATTCTAAAGCTGTTTATTTCAGTCCTTCATTTTCATCATCAAGACGAAATCATCATCATCATAATGTTTTTCACCAAGCATGCATTGCTTAAAAAACACTATGACTACATTTTCCCTTTGTAAATAATAATAATAATTTGCTTATAAAATGATAATTAATTTGCTAATAAAAATACTTTTTTTCCAATATAGGACTGACATGTCTGGGGCTTCAATAGCAAGTTCACATAATAGAACTCAATCAAAGAGTAGTTGAAAATAAAACAGCTCTAACTGCTGCGCAATATAAAGATAGAATTAAGCTAAAGTGACCCCATTAACTATAATCAAAGACATTCATCATAAAAAACTTTTTTTTTTCTTAAAGATGAGCAATTATTGGCTCGTCTGGAGTCTGTAAAGTAGGTGAACGGTGAATAATACTGTGAGTAATAGGCTGTAGTTTGCAGACGTTATGCGACTGTAATTACATTACGAATATAGAAAATTGGATCAGAGCAAAGAAAAAGAACAATGAAGAGAAGATAATGAAGGTGAGAGGGGAATAAATGGAGCACGTCACAGAAAAATGTCAAACATGCTATCAATCAGGGCTCTGTGCCTTTCAGAAATGAACTGAGAATGTCTTTTAAGTTACAGATTAATTCCTGTTAAGATTTATTTTAAACTGAGGTAGCAAAAAGGACACAGAAATGCAATTCATATGATATAAAGAATTAAAGAGTCCTGCAATTTAAGCATATTCCCTCAACTATCATTTTATTCAGACATATCACACATTACAAAAAAATAAAAAAAATAGGAAAACCCTAAGGGAAAGGATAGCAAGAACAGAATTACAAGTACATGAACACATGTCAGATTCACAGGAGAGAACTTTGGTGGTGAAATTAAATAAAAAAAAATTAGCAGTATCTTTCAATGCATACCATTCAATGATAACATTAATCACGGACCAAGGGAAAACTAAACAGACAGGGTATATACAGTATACACGCAGATATAATGATCAGAACAGAAAACAGCTGGATAACACAGGGGTAGACTAATTAACTAATAATCACATTAAAGACAGGAAAGAAGGTGCCAGAAGTTGCAAATATACTTCTGTTGAAGAAAAATCCCCATTGATACTGAACAGTAAGGGTAGTAGGCGAGACCAAAATCCACGATATGAGTCACTTGAGTCATCAAAGGTAAATATGTTGACATAGGTAGATCTATATTAAAATGATTGGGTTGTAAAATGTATTTAATTTATTACATTTCCGTAAAATTTTGCAACCATCACAGAACATAACCTTTAAACAGTGTGATTTCCTAATTTCCTGTTAGCGCTCAGACAACTTCTTCAGTATTTGCCTGTATTCCCTGTAGTGTGACAGAATCATCATCATGATATATTTACAATGATTTTGCTGCCAATATAAAATGTAGTTAGATCTAATGTGCTTTTTATTAGGCTGTTATGTTTCAGAGAGACCATTAGATTAGATCCCTATAGGTCAGTATGAAACCAAGTTGTTTTATCTGGCTTTCTCTTTAATCGTAGTCCATCTGAATGAATCATTTCCATCCTCAACACATTCACAGCACATAACATTTTAAGTTTAAAATGTTCTATTAAGTTCCTCTAAAAGCACAAAATGATGAAGCCATTGAAGACCAAACATATAAATATGGAGATGGACATGCTGTACTTGATGAAAATATTTGTATTTTAATACATTTTTAATTTTATTGTATTATTTTTTGTCCCAGCTATTAATCTTGATTAATATTTTGATTCATGACGATTAATAGTTTTGTGACATTATTACAATTTACACAGACTATTGTAATATTTTTTTATGAAAATTGCTCAAGCAAATGAGTAACCACATTAAAAATTAAATCCACACAGTTTTCAACATAGAGGTTTTATATTGAGACTAGTTTGATAAAATGACTGACTTCACGACCTTGACTGGGCAAGAATGTATACAGTCTTTTAACTTCATTACCATGCTAATGCTGTAACATTTTGAATGACATGTGTTCACCAGAAAGTTAAAAGAACACTTTTTGATCCAAATTACTTTGGTAATTGACAACGGAAAAATGACCCAACAAGAAATAAAGTATTTAAATCCCTCTTTTACACGTTAAAAATACATCTTTCCATTTCTGCTTTTCAGGTGGACTGATTAATTGCTCTTGATGGAGCTTTGTTTTGTTTTTAGTTGTCTATAAGCCACTATGACGCAGGGAATGGTAATAAAAATGGTTCAGATTGTTTTGCTGTGGGAGATCTCATGAATACAGATACGGAATATCCAGAGTCAGTGATAATGTCGCAATCTTTATGGAGAATAGGTCATCATAAAATGTTTGCACAAAATACCTCAGTAGCCAGAAAGAGCCTGGTGAAAGCAGCTCTCCAGTCACAGGCCTTGCCACAGTGAAGCATTATGATCCAGTTAGATTAATGCTGAATTCTTGAGCAGATCTAAAGCACCTAAAATAACAGCGCTATTTGCTACGTAAGAACTGTTCGGAATTAGTGGAAAATACAGGAAACCTAAAGAAAGTTCATTTTTCAGCAAGACAATAACCCCAAAAATAAATCAAAAGTGAAACAGACTCACTCAAAAGCCAAACCCGAAAAGAATGGGCCAAAATCACGAATTAATCCAATGATTTCTTTTTACAGGATATCTGAAATAAACCTTTGTGTAGAATCAAGGGGCTCTATAATACATGTTACATCTACTATTGTATATGTTTCCTTTTTCATTCAACTCAATAGCACTTGCATGACTGGTACAGGACCCACCATAAGGACACAGTTTGAAACCATGGTGGTCCTATTGAGCAAGTCACCTGAAGCTAAAGGTGGCTCTGGACCAGGGCTCCTAGATGTTGGAGCAATGCTCCATTTATTGTTATTAATACCCTTCAACTGTGTCTGATAGAATAATTTGGCTATGTTTCTATTTACTGTTTCCTAGTTGGCATAAACTGGAAACATCACATCCAGTCAATGTTCATCTCTATGTGAAACTGCACCCATCACAAAATATGAAGACACGTGAATATAGCTATAACATTATATAATCAGATTGTCCACGTGTCATCACGGATCTCCTTGAGGCATCCTTAATAAACATTTGATTGTAAATATCCCGTAAAAAATGTTAATGTTTCCAATTAAAGTTCTGATAGATTTGGTGGTTTGTATTGTATTGGGTTGTCAGGTCTCTCAGGAAGTGGATTGTTATTTGTGAATAGGAAACTGCATTCATCTGTTGGGGTTTCAGTTTTAGTCTTGTTTCATATTTGTCTGTTCTTTTTTCACTTTTATGATGTACAGTGATAACAACAATATACATTATTTACATACTGTCTCAAAAACCCATTATAGCCTCCTGCTTCACCGGTCTAGTCAAGTATTTCTAATGTTAGGTTTCTTCACTCAAGCAATAAAACAAACACAAAACCAAATTAAAAATGCAACTGATTCAAACATTGAGCTTCAGGTAGAGAGAGGATTGTGGTGTTCTGGGAAACTCAATAGCTATATAATTACAATTGATTTTCAATACTCATTTACATCACCATTTCATTTCAGACTTTCAGAACATTACACACATGCAAGTTATCCACATATAAAGCTCAGTTAAGTGGAAAATGAGTGAATTTCAAATCCATCATTATCCCAATTGACAGGGAAAGACCAACCGGCAGCTGTAAATTGGAAGTTACCAAAGCAACTACTGTGTGTTTGCTCTTTCCAATCAGTGGTTATTTGAGAAATCAATACCCCCTACCACGACCGTACAGAAGAGTTGTTTCTTGTCTCTAGATAGGAAATAGCTTTTCCTCTTAGAACACTCCACTCTTTCACCTCATCTTCAAAAGAAGACATTTATTCTGTCCCTGCCTCAGCCTTATCTGCTCCAACAAACCCAAACCTCAAACAGCTAAACGTTTATGGGAAGCCATGAGAATCTCTTTGCATAAACGTTCCCTCAGTGTTTTCCTCCATTTCTGCCTGCTGGCGGCCGAGCGAGCATCTGAGTAATGTGACAGCTATGGCCCTGTGAGCTCAGTGTTTCCAGCCCTGCGAGCTCCAAGAACAGCTCTGTTGTCATGAACACTGGTAAAACAGTCTTCACCCTCACCAACATGTTAAAAACACTGTCTATGGGCTGAGATGGTCATGACTGAACTTCTGAAGTAAAATACATTAAACCAGTCCATTTAACTCTGTCTCTTGTCTTTATCAGAATGATGTACTGGCTAAGTTTAAAAAAGATTTGGAGCACTTTTTAGATGGTAAGAAAGGGAGACAGTAAGTTGTGTTTTATCTGTTTTGGTTTTAGATGTCCATATTGTGGCAGGTTGGACATTAAATATCTAGTGTTTTAACTAATATGCTTAACTAAAAATAACGTGTGAATATGTCTGCTAAAGCAACCATGTAATTGTATCCAGTTCCTACAAGTATTTAAACTGTTTTATCATGGCTTGTGTTTCAAAGCACTCACATCAGAATGCTGTACCAAGTGAACTACCAAAAAAGATTGTTACGTCAGAGAAACCATATACTGTATATGGAGTTGGTCGTGAGATGCAAACATCAAAAATGGGTTCAGAAATCATGAACTATAATAAAAGCGTTTATAGGTCCGAACTGTGCAAACTTTGCAAAAATATGTTTTATGAACTGATAATCTGTAACAATGACTGTCATCATAATTTGTAGAATAAAGGCTGTAGGCGTTTTACCAAAACTAGTTTATTTAAGCAAATTCAGCAAAATTGATGTATTGGTGAGTTTTAGAGTTTTGGAAAGATGTAAGCAGAGGCGCATTTTTCCTTTGAGCCTATATTGTTTAGATTTCATTACTGTGGGAACCCATAAAATTAACTTTTTTTCTGAAAGTTTTATAGTGTGTGTGTGTGTGTGTGTGTGTGCATTACAGCTGTTCCCTGTAGGGGAAAGAGCAGTGTGAACATTCTTCATAATTTCTCCTTTTCTACTTTCTGCAGAAGAAAGACAGTCTAAGTAATTGAGTTAGTGATAACAGATTTTCCATCTTCAGTTCAGCTTTAAATCCATAGAGCAAACAAAGTTCCCTAATCACACACCAGACCTAATTATCTAGTTAAGATCATTAAAGCACATCATGCAACATTACCCACACAGCCAAGGGAGAGAATGTATAAAAGAGCAGCTCAGTCTTTCTCCTGTCATCTTACTTCAGCTCAAAGGTCTCACATGTACCCTTCCCCAACACTTCCTTCCTTCCTAGATTTCACATTTCTAAGATAGCAAGTTTCTCCACCTTGTTCGAAACAAATGCACTGAGCCTAAGGGTTTGATCAGTGAGTAAAGGGTGTTTGAGAGAGAATATCCACCCTCTTTTCCACCCTCTCCACATGCGTACTTCCAAACAAATGACCTTTCCCTATCCAGATGTGTTTCACAGTTGAGTGAAGGAGACTGAGGTTGGGGGTGGGGAAAACACTCGTCTGTCTCAACCTTGTTTATTTCCTCCTTTCTCTGTCATTCCTGGGCTAAGCAGAACGTGTACAGTATAATATCTCTTCAGCTCTTATTAAGAGTTTCCTAACAGCTTAAACTCTTGAAATGTCAAGCCCTTGGGGGGTAGGTTACCTGTCAGGAAATATTAAGACATTGGCTGCAAACAAAACTGGCTGAACAGACTCAAGTGGAAGTCTGTTCAACCCAAGCACAACAGTAAAAAAAAAAATCCTCTCAATCAATTATTCAATCATATGGCTTCCGAAGACTTGGACATGGGTCATATGAACAATTTTGTGATTTTAGTCATCATATGTTGCCATTGTAATTGCAGGAGCATCTCCTTTTGTGTTTTATGAGAGAAGAAAAGCCATAAAATTAGATCTGCAAAACGCTGCCGAAAGTATCCCTTCAGTTTCAAACAAAACATCCATGCAGACACACATTGATCAGGGTAAGCAGTCCTGGTGGACTAATGTCAGTTTTTCTGGAGCAAAATATACATTTTAACACAATTCAACAAGAGCAATTGTGCTGTAAATTACAGATGAAGGGCAATTCCTGCATCATTAACATCACCAAATGGAACGGCAAAAATAAGTATTTTCCAAAAGGCTCCCCAAAATTAGGATTGAGCCATTGTTGGTGTTGATCTGCTCAAGACGTTTGATGGTGCTTGCACTTTTCAGAGGACAAATTGCTTTCTTTATACTTGTTAAGTTAGGATACGGCAACGTATTTCAGCATTACATACTCCAGCTTCACCCAAGTGAAACTAATTTCACGCCATATTAAATTCAAAAGTCATTAAAAATGTATTATGTTGTTTTTTGCAACCAATTTGGAGAAATGTTGTATTATATAACTTGCTCACCAATGGATTCTCTGCAGTGTTTTAAATAAATAAATAAATCCATCATTAAGGTATTTTAAATTTAAACTGTTGCTAGTATGGTTTCCATAATCCAAAATAACACTTCTTCCTCCGGATAATTCAATCCCCTGCTGTCCTCTCACATCAAAATTCAGCTACATATTTGTTTTAAACTCCTTTGGATTGTTTTTGTGCATATTTCTCTCCTGATTCAGGCAGGACTTTTTTTTTCTCTGAAAAAAACGATATTATTATGATGGATTTGTTTCTTACAAATACACAAATGTTGGCTTCACAAGATGACTGGTTGTGAGGCTTTTATCAGCTGTTCGGACTCTCATTTTGACGTCACCCATTCACTGCAGACTGGTGAGCAAATGATGTAATGCTACTTTTCGCCAAATCTGATGAAGAAATAAACTCATTCTCTTAATGCATTTAAGTACATTTTTAAGCACATTTTCATTTTTGGGTGAACAATCCCTTTATGAAAATGTTTGCACATACTAATAAACTTTTTTTTTCATTCTTAACTCTCAACAGATAAATATGCATGCAGGTTAGTATAAACAAACGAATCCCTGTAATTTAGTTTAATCTTCCCAAATCTCTCTTTAGGTCTTTTTCATATTTGGGTGATGTATAAAAATAAAAAGTGTTTTTTTTTTTAAGTCGTTTTACATTTTATAGAAGTATGAAGTATTTAATCCAAAGCAAGAATAGTCTGTAGTAATTATCAGGAGCTTTATAGAAACAATGAAGTCTGTGGTTTGTCCTCATTTGCAGAGCTAAGTAAACAAGAATGTAGTTGTTTCCAGAGCTAGGATTTACTTGCACACAAACAAGCTCAAATGCTCATTCATCATCAATTTGTTGACATCAGAACAGCATTTCCAAACACTATAAAGAGAATATAACAGTGTTCTAGATGATTATTAATATACACATATCTTGCATCTTGAAGCCCATTTGTCTGCTCAAAGCACTTTAACTTCTGAGCTTCAGTACAGATCATTTAAAAAAAAGTGCAACACAAAGAAAGCAAATCCTTCAAAGAAATGTGAAGTCTTAAAGAAGCAGCAATCCATAATGCATTTATGTCCAAAGACCACCTGCCTTTCCTGTACAAATACATAAGTCATGATGGAGAAGGCCTGTTGGACTGCAGATGTAAGCAGCTACTCATGAGAGAGTTCTGATTCAACTAAACACGTCTAAACAAACAATCCCCTGCATTAAAGGAGGACTAGACCTCATTAAAAAGACTAGTTAATGGTAATGCATCTTCTGCAAAAAGCGTAGGCTCACAACTTTATGGGTCTCCAAATGGTCGATAACATGCATTTTGTCTGGTGCAAGATCAGGGCACACGATGAGAAAACAGATGTGGAAAAAGTTGCATGTGTCACGTTGTATTCTGGGCATGTGCGCTGCGATGGTTCATCCACAGATTACCAATGTATCTGCACTCCTGCGCTGGTTATGCGATGCATGAGCGGGCTACTTCAACCTAAACCGTTATCTAATCTATTATGAGACCTGCCGTCTACCTTTTTTCTTCCTGGTAACATCCGTTTCGGATAGCCAAGGAAACTCTGATTTAACGCAGTGTATTAATAAGGCGCATCATTTGAGACACCTCATATGATGCGCCGTATTAATATGCTGTCTAAATGCACGGCAACAGTTGAATTGTGGGTGTTGAATGATGATACATATGCCATATACACTCACCATCTATTGCCCTTGCTGGAAGAACCACCTCCAAACTATGCAAAAAACCCAAAAAGGACAATCCGACAAGCAGCCTGCCAGCTGTGAAGCGCAACATTATATTTCAACAGAAAAAAGGCCAGGAACAAAAGAGCTAAATAAAATGCAAAAGCAAGGTCCGATGATCCAGTAAACCTGCAGTCTGATCACGGCTGATGCTCCTTTCCAAATGCGCACACTGGCGCAAAAGGCTTCTTCTGGCACGCGCGATTCACGTATTCCTTGAATGCATGACACAACCTATGGATGTTATAAGTCTAGTACACGGCATCACCATGGAGACAGTGCGCTCAAACCATTCCTTTGTTGAGGATGACAGCCAGCGCTCCGCTCCGTGCCAATGATACCTATGAATGTGAGCCGATTCACTCTGTTGCTGCTGGTAACACAGATTGGTCGAGATGTGTGGTCCAATCCTGAACAATTGATGTTCGAACTCGTGAACCGGTTCTTTTTTTGCATCAACCGGTTCGCGAGTCGGACATAGTTCGGTTCGAGAAACTCAGATTCTCGTGTGATTTGATAGCTGCACGGAAACATCAAATTCTTGAATTTTGAATTCAAATCATGTTATATTCACAATTTATTCAAATAAATAAATGACATCGTTTC
The DNA here is from genome assembly GCA_032359395.1 of Enteromius anoplus. Taxonomy (NCBI): domain Eukaryota; kingdom Metazoa; phylum Chordata; class Actinopteri; order Cypriniformes; family Cyprinidae; genus Enteromius; species Enteromius anoplus. Next base: position 249,934 of record JAUMHG010000051.1, read on the forward strand.
GTTTTAGTGCATTTTAATTGAAATGGTTGTAGCTATTTCAATAAAATAAAAGTAATACCAGCGCCAAGCTTATATTTAATAAACAGATTTATTTATCAACATGTTTTAATCATGGAAATTTCACGTGTGGACGTAAAAGAACCGATGAACTGGATAAAATAAGTAAAGTGTTCGAAAGAACCGAATTCCCATCATGAGTTGGACTGGCCGCTGTGTGACGTCAGGAGAGGAGCTCCATCCCCTTGTTAATCGATTTATAAGCGCGGAGCATCGTAATTGGCTGGTCTGACGTCGACAAAGGGTATGGTCCAATCAGCCCCGCTTACGATGATTCGACGCCGCGATATACGACACCTTTAATGCATCATAAAGATTAGAGATTTATTATTGCGAAACTGACTACTTTGAGAGTTTGTACGACGCCACTGAAGCGCACGTCTAATTTACTAACATAAACAGCACTGAAATTACTTATTTTGCGCAAAGGAATATTTGTGGTAGCCTACTTGAACTTTAATGGAATTTTACATTTAATGAAGCTTCACTTTAACGATGGATCTTCTTGTTGTTTAAGAAGATAGTGATGATAATGATATTAAAGACAGAGTACTCTTTTTCTAACCATAACTCGCACAGAAACTGTTCTCTTGTTTTTACATAAAAAGAAAGAAATGAACAATTTAAAAAATACATTAAAAGAGCATCAGAAGCATTTTAGAAGCCTACTGTTTAATTTTTACATATGTTCTGATCACTGTAAAAGCGGTCTAGTAGTCAAGTATAGTAGTAGTAGTAGTAGTAGTCAAGTATAATATATCAATAAAAGAAGATATGAGACATATTTAAGCTGTTTATTGTTTCTCCCAAGTTATAACGGGAAAAGACAAAACCAAGGGTATAGCCTACAGTAAGACACAAATAAACACCAGATAAACAAGTGCATGGATTTAGAAATGGCCCTTATTTTGCTCTGGGCTCAAAACTAGAAAACACTTTAAATGACTTTCAAACAACAACGACAAAAAAAAGGAAACACTTAGCTGCCAACATTTGGGCCAATTATTGCTTTTCTCCATAAGGGCAGAAATGCTTACCACGCACTCGGAGCTCAGCTCAAATCCTGTTGTGTAACTAAATGAGTTTATCCCACAATCTCACTGTGACCAACAGCAGTAAATAGCAACTTTACATCTGCCACACCAACAAACAGTCAAAAAAAACAACAATGCTGAAGGACAAAAACAGGGGGGAAGGCATTCTACACACTCTTAAGAAAAGACTATAAAAATAGGGCCCAACGTGTTAATATGAAGGATTTTTTACAGGTATAAGGAAATGTCATGCCGTGGCACAGATTCTGTTTTTGTACTTTTTTTTCTCTTAGAATGCAAAGGTGCTTAAGACTGGCCTAATCCAGGGCATTTAGAATCCAAAAACATTATGTTTATAAATGATGTTTTAGTTTCAGTCTTACAGATGTTTATATTTATATTTAGGTCATAACATTAAATATTCTTATAGGAAAATCACATGTAAACAACATTCTTTGAATCTTTGGGTTGCGTGTTTGGGTGTCCTCTACTCGGCAGCCTTGGAATTCCTTAATATGGCATTTTACTGTATGTTTATTTCCCCCCTAAAGTGCATGCATGCATTAATTTAGAACAAACGTTAATAATGAGCAATCACAGGCATATGATGTGCTGTGAATTCCAACAAACGTGAAATGCTTTCAGTGGTTTATTAAATTGAATTTCTTTTTAGAAAACAATGCTGCTTATAATTTTAGAGGGCTTTCACAGCAACATCTGATCAAAAATGGACTTTCAAATATATTGTTTTGATAAGACCAATAACTGTGCAATAATGAGGCAATGTCAGTTTATTATAATGCAGTTAAAGGTTGCAATGAAAAGAAAACTTCTAAAAATGGGATTTCAAATATCCATTCAAAACACGATATACATGTGCATTTTGTTTTTCATTTAAAATGATGAAAGATGTCTTAAGATGTCTTAAGCTTAGTGCTTTATGTAAACATGAAAAAAAGAATTTTAACCGTAGCCATGAATGGCAGCTTCAAAATTATTTGAAAGGTTGCCCAGTGTGCAGATCTCTAATGGAAAGGAACTAGTTTGTTCTTTGAAGCAAAAACTCTTTTGTACCTTTCTTTCTGTGAGTGCAGAAGTCAGATTACATAAGAACCAGAAAACATTAAACCATAACAAATCTTTTGAAGCACATCAGTGAAAATGATATGTAGCACAGTGTGAGCTTTCTGCATTCATTTCTGCACAATAACTATACCATGCTCTATCCTTACTGTGCCCTGCTTATGACCAGATCACCGAGTAATGCTTCATCAAAAACTGGAGAATGAGAAATCATCAGACCAATTCAGTATAATCTGGCATAAAAAAAGACAACCACTTAAAACCATGCAGGGTGTAATGTTACAACTTTGGACGTTTCCATATTACTCTATATGACTGACCTCTTTATTTATTAATTCGTTCATTCATATATCTGTTGGTGTGAGTGTGCTTCATACAGTGTAACAGCAGTGGGGTCTTTCACTCTTTGTTTCTGTCATCACAACAGTCCAGACATTCATCCTGAAACACTCACTTTTTCTTTCAAAGCCTCCTAAAATAAATGGCAGAGTCTAAAGAGGGATTTGTTTTTAGTAAAAAAATAACCAGTGTTGTCATACCATGGTACAGGTATAGCCCATAGCAAAAAAAGCTGTGTTATGAGTACATTGTGTTCTATCACCCTTATCTGAATTCAAACTGTGAGATGTTTCAAGCATAGGAAAATGCACAATGCAAACTCCCTCAGAGTTGTTGTTTTTGGAAAGTGCTACCTGTCTCCCTGAGCTGGGCTTTTGTAAATCCTTGTCAAAACAGGATAAAGGGTCGACAAGATCAACAAAAAGTGTCTTTGAAGTCAGTTCAACGTTAATGACCCTTTATAAAAATGATAAAATAAACAATTTTAATTGTTGCAGGCCTGTTTTATGTGATCTTCCCCTATTCTACAGCAATGGAACAAATAACTGTATAAAGGTAGGTGATTTTAATACTTAAGCGTTATATAACTGTAATGAACCTCTGGAATATATCTTATGTATAAGTGTGAAACTTATAGTTCATGACATTGCCACCCAGTGGATAGAGGAGGTAAAGCCAAGCTGCAGGAAAGCAACGCAGCCTGTTCACCAGACTAGTGCCCAAAACCAACTTTTTTAATTTATTGCAGTGGTTTAAATTTTGCATAGCATCATCCTTCAGAAAGACAGATGAACTTTCAGCAAATAGTCGCACCTGTTCTGCGTTAGCCTCATTGACCGCACCTCTGCTCATGGCTGCGTCTGAAATCGCATACTTCTTAAGTAGGTACTACATTTAAAATTGAACGTACTACCCGACTGTTAAAACAGTACGTTCTATATAGTATGAATGGGGGTAGTATGAATGGAACTCGTACGTACTACATCCACCAGACTCTTGCTGTCACGTGTCACGCGTCGTCACAACGGCGCGACAATTTAAACTTTCAAAAAGTCATCCATTTATTTAGATTGTGTTAAACGAGTGTAATTTAATCACAATAAACAACGTTTTCTTCCTGAGGTGCTTAAACTTAAAATGAGCCACGTCTCCACTTTCTGCCATTTTTTTAATATGAAGCCTCATGGGATAGGAAAGTGTTCATGGTATGCCTACTATAGAATTCGGCCGGAAGCAGTAGGTCATCCGGGTACT
>JAUMHG010000051.1:273715-293162 GCA_032359395.1 Enteromius anoplus
CCCACCCACAATCCCTGCCGGACCTGGGACTCGAACCCACAACCTTTGGGTTACAAGTCCAACTCCCTATCCATTAGTTCATGACTACCCTATAGAATATAGAATATAGAATATAGAAATCCTGGCATCGTCTATCGACCCAACCCTAATTACAGCAGATCCATTTTTTTTCAAAGTTGTAGTAACACTTCACAAACATTACTTTTTTTAATTCTTTTAAGACATTTTTAAAAATCCAACAGAGCACAAACTTTTGAAAGGTTGAGTAAAATATGTGCTTCCTAATCGGAAATTTGACATGAGCAGCCTTTCACGTTGTATTTACTCCAGGGAAACTTAAAGATTATTTTTTACCAGAGTTGGACGAGCCATAAACCTGAGACTTGGTAGAGGGTACAATGACTGCTGCCGTTAGTGCCGAGCTTTATTAGAACAGCACTAACAGCAGCAGTCATTGTACCAACAACGATATCACCATAAAGTAGGGAATATTTGACTTTTACATCGTTTTTGTATACAGAGAAATAAGCATGTATTTGACTGAAGTTTGACTGAGACAGCAAGAACTCTGGCACAGTGAATGTTTATATGGTTGTCAACCAATGGGATGCTACATTTTTATTTTTCTGATTCCAACAAGAAAAGCATGAATGCTACAAGATCGTATTCATGAGGGCAAAATATGAAATTTCAGGCAGCATAGGTTAAGCAGGTGACTAGAATAGGCGCTCACCTCTGGGTCCTCTGCATCTATCTGGTTGAGAGGAATGCTATCTGTGGTAAGCCACTGGAAAACAACATCCTGGAACAAAGACGTTATTTTGTATTACAATACATTAAATTGTGAAAGAATAAATAAGGCTTTAATTTCAAATCTGAACAACCCCTAGCTATTACACACTCTGTTAAAGCTCCTTCAGAATCAAAGACTGAGGCTATAAAGTCAGAGTGTGTGATATCTGTCAACTTCAACAAGACGGTCTCTACCTTTCAGCAACTAGTCCAGACACTGACTAAAAAAAAAAAAAAAAGAGTAAAAAAACCTGTGCAAGTTTGGAATTACTTGAGGCTGTTTTTTATTTTTCATACTTTAAGGCACATTATTCGAGCAATCATCCATGCTCACTGCACAAATCCAGCAGGACAAGCTATAGAGCTTAGTCATGTGACCCATTCCGTTTGCTCCACCATGCCGGCAGGCAAGAACAACTGGGAGTGTAAATGAAATGAATGTCGCCAACTACCTTACAACTACTGTACCCCAGATGGACGCGATCTAGTTTTTTGTTGAATATTCAGGAGTCTGTCGGCTAAAACCATATCTAGACTGTAAAATGTTGTCACTGTTCTTAACAGTTAACCACAGCAGTGTCACTATGAGTACTGTATCATAAATGTTATAAAAAACGTACTGTTTAATCCCAAATGTTGTGTTTGTTAGCATGTGCGTGTGTGTATAGGAACATGCTTCTTTTCAGTTTTTTTTCTCTATTTTGCAACAGTCAAAGATAGCTTCCCTTATTAATCTAGATTGCATGTTTTCTTGTGCGGCTGGATGTTGAACTCCTGAAAAATAATCATGTTGTTTGTCAAAATGAAGTCAAAACCAAATGAAATTGGCATTAGGATGAGCTACGCTTAAATTGAAGCAGGAGCGACAGCCAGCAGAGGATTCTCCAACCTTCCTCAAACAGTTATTGATATAATTTACTGGCCAAGGGAGGTCCACCGTGTCCAAATAGTGTAAGGTTTTAAGGTCTAAGTAGTCTGGTTGTAAATTATTGTTATACAACTGTCAATAACAAGTTTAGATTGCGTGATGTCAACCGCAGGAGCTCTACGGGTGACGACAATGAAAGTTTAGGATTAGCGGTTCGATGGCTAGTTCAGCAGTAATACTTCACTCGTGATTACACTTTGAACAAGCCTTCGTTTTGCAATAGCAAATGAAACCCTTACCATTATTTTACTATTCTCCTCCTTGTCCAGGTACTGGTCACTGAACATGTGGCAGGAGCCCAGAACGGCCAACTTGCCAGCGTTCTTGATACAAACAGAGACACAATCAGAGCACAGAAGCAACTTTAACACAAATAAGATGACCAGAAAGACTGTGCACACCTTAGACTGATGGAAAGCCAGAACGGGTCTGTTGAGCGGGAAGCACACAGAGCCGGTGGACAGGGCGGCCACTGCAGGCTTCATCACGTTTAATGTGGCCCCGTAAGGGTATACGAATGTAAGTGCCCTGTTTAATCATCAAATACGAAGTTGTTACGCTTTCTTATGTGGAGCTTTTTCCTGTGAAAACACTCGACCTCAGCATAGTTACACATTAAACCTTGTTAATGTTGACAACAACAGCATAAACAGAACAATCAGTTCAAGCTTACTGTGAATTGTTCCCTGTATTTTCTTCATCAATCACCCCCGTCACCACTTTACCAGCGGCTCGACTGATCTCTCTGAAATACAGAGGAAAATCATTAAATTCTGTACAGACTGATTTGTAAGCTTTAAATGCACACGAGAGACACAAACCTGTTCAGAACACCATTGGACACAAGTGCTTCTTTGGGATGGAAATATTTGTAATAGACATTCCTTATAACTGCATCTGGAAGCCCAAATTGAAAAGACTTATAAACTTCAGAAACACACTCATACCTTAATAAACCTGAGATGAACACACTTTAAATGTCTGAATGCAACTTGACACCCCACTGGACAAAAACAGTAACATAATGACATATTTCCCCAACAATTTCAAATATAAAATAAACAATATCTGAAGTAACGTAAAACTTTTGAATTACAGAACACACTCACCATTGTTAACCATGATGCCAAACTCTTCCAGGAGGAAGTTGATATTAGTGTCATATTTATTTTCTCCTCCTTCTCCGAGCATCACGAGAACACCTCCACCGCTATCCAGATACTGCTTGAGGACCTCCAACTGAACGACAGCAAAAATACAGCCATTTAAAAGCTTTACTTTTATCCTCTTCTATATTTCAGCTGCAGAGTCTCACCTCAGCAGCAGTGAACTTTTCTCGAGGGCCTGCTGTGATCCATAACCTGACTCCTTGGAGTTTCTCCAAGGTGAGCTCCTCTTTGATGCTAAAGAACATGCATAGTTTAGTAATGCACAGTGTTTTGCTTGGTTATTACAACGTTCAACTCCAACGGCTATTTTAGAAAGTCTGTAATGCAACAAAATGAGTGCTTAATTCACATCAAAGTGATGTCTTGTGGTAACTTACAGATGGGAACATCTTCATATCTGTAAATATGTCTGTATGAGGCTATACCTTTGAATCTTCCATTGTGCTTTTAATTTCTTCTGCAGTGACTTGTATCCAGAATTGGTGGTGAAGAGCTCTCGTTTGGATGCGTTGAAAGTAACGATGTTTCGTTGCTCCTTGTCCATGTTGGCATATGGGTCAACATACACTATTTACAAATTCAAACTGACGATTGAGGGACAAACCACGATATTCTTTCGTCGCTGTTTTCTTCTGCCACGAGGGCTAATGTATTGAACATTTTAATACATTATCACCTGAATCCTGACGTAGAACGACAGAGGATCAACAGCTGCATTTATACACAAACTGTGCAGGTTGTGCATCGGCCTGTCACCGTTATGAGCGGATAAGCTAACTTAGCAGGCTATCGCTATTAGCACTCGCTACACAAAATGATCAAACCGGTTAAAGCAGCGAACCTAACTGTTACGTGAGGTTTATAATGTTACAGCATATAACATGGAAATGCTTCTCAAAACGAAAAAGGGATAAAAATTAACGTTACCGCAGAACTCACCAAATTGTTGTGACCATGAGCGGTGCATTGTGGGTATTTGTGAACAACACAAGCGTAACCAGGGGCGCTTCCTCCATAGCAACTCCGTTATAGTACCAACCCACACTTTCTGTTAAATAGAAATCTTAATGGCTAAATTTCCTATACGTAAATGTAACGTCTGAGGGAAAATTCATGATTTATATAACAAAAAAAAAAAAGAAATGAAGCGAAGTTTTGTATTTCATTTTTGAGGTCATTTTATTCTACAATTCAATGTAACGTGTTACTTTACTAGTTACTTGCAAAACGTATTGTTACTTAACTTGTAAAACGTTACCCAAAGCACGGTCTCTAAGCATGTTTGTGCATTTGCTGTAATTGAAATGAATTGAATGTGTGGACATTCTAATAAAAAAAACTGCAGGGAAATTTGTACAAAGTTATTGAAAAGTTTAGAAAAAAAAAAAAGCATACAATTGTACCTGCTATGTAATTTAATGTGTTAATGCCAGTAATCCACTTACATTAAAGTATCTCTATTGTAACCTTGAGCTCCTTAAGCATGGGCTTGTCTTATTGGGAAATGAGGGTATGTAGTAAAGACTATAGAATACCTTAAATGGATTCTTGTTTCAATGTTTCAACTGGAGCTCAATACACTTCCGAAGTGACACATACAGACCTGAGTTTGAGGGAAAAGCAGCAAGTCTTCAAACATATGATCAATTATCTACTCACTCAAAACCAATTAAATGTTTATTTAACTAAAAAAAAAAAATTCAAAACCCATTTAAAAATGAGATCAATCACAGAAATTACACTGCAGGTCATGTTTCAAACTTTTTGTACAAAAAAACAAAACAAAAATAATTCAAGATGATCCAAAGCACTAACAGAAACAAAAAGCTTTCAGGAAAATGATCGGCAATAGATATGAATGAATGACTACACAGTGCCAGCCACTTATCTATTACATCTTGTCAACTACACAACAAGACAGCTGCAAAAGTAGTTACACATTCCTTCAAATTTAGGCTAGAACATATTGTTACAGCCCTCCTTAAACCTCACACTAAAGCAAAAACACAAAGAGCCTTTTAAAGACACCCCATACCAAAGAGTAGAATGCAAACAACAGCCTAAGCAATGCATAGAAGCACAAAACGTTATAAACTAACCATAAAAGGAAAAAATGTGATTTGACACATTTCATGGAGGGGGGGGGGGGGTTGCATTTGTTTTCATGCAATGTTGAAAACAGCACAGCAATCAATACTACACTGGGCTGCAGCATCTTTAATCATTTGGTGGATTTTCATAGGCTGTGAATGATTGATTAACACTGAACTGTGCATTACATACTCCTGCTGTGCAATGCGATCAGCGAGACACTAGTCTTGAGAGGCAGACCGAGAGCGGGAACGAGACTTGGAACGTGAAGGAGAGCGAGACACAGAGCGCTTGACGGGCGACTCCGACTGATGGCGGTTCTCTTTCGGGGATGGCGAACGAGATGTGGACTTGGCCCGCTCTCCATTTCCATTCTCCCTGGGAGAAGCAGAGCGGCTTCGGGATTTCTTGCTGACTGACTTCTCCTTGGAGCGGCTCCTGGAATCCCTCTCTGACTTGGCTTTGGAGCGACTCTTGGAGCGAGATTTGCGGGTGTCGGAGCGAGAACGGGACTTGTGACTGGTGGAACGGCTGCGTGACTTCTGCGTACGCGAGCGAGACCGAGACTTTGACTTCCTGGAGCGGGACTTTGTCGGAGACTTGGAATGAGACTTTCTCCTAGACCTGGACCGGGACTTGCGACCAGACCTGGAACGGGATCGTTGCTTGCTGCGGGACCTCGAGCTGTAAAACAAACTAGTTAGAAAAGCATTCAGAGTCGAATTTTTAAGCACACACGAAAAAGCACCATCCTACCGAGATCTGGACCTGGAGCGGCTTCGTGAACTCCTGCGGCTCCTGCTGCGAGAACGCCGACGGCTGCGAGACCTAAAAAACAAAACATCCAATTCAAGAGACCTACAGTAACCCGGGACACTCACAAAACTGAACACAGACGTGTGGCCAAAGACTAAATGAGCTTAAGCGAAGGCCTAACCTAGACCTGCTCCCAGAGTAAGAGCGACGTCGTCTAGGCTTGTCCTCCACGAGACGGATTTTTCTTCCATTGATATCAGTGCCATCTAACTTGTCCAAAGCTCTCTTCATATCGGATTGTGAGCGAAACTCAATGACACCCTCATTGGTCCGTTCTTTGTGGGCGTCAGCGTAGGTCACCTCTCCGGCTTGACGCATGAAATCCTACAGTCAAGAACAAAAAGCCATCCAATTACTTCAATGTTTTCAAAGGTGTCTAAAAAAAATGTTTTAAACATGAACCCAGGCTCACCTTGAGATCCTGCCAGCTGCAGCGACTTGACAGGTTCTCCACTATCAGTCGGTACTCGGTCCGAACCGGGGGTCCATATTTTTCTCTTCCGCTTCGGCTCCTGCTGCTATAACCACTACTGCCTTCAGACAAAAGCCAAGAGACAATCAGCACAGAATTAGACTCGATCCAGCAAACGCACAAGCCAACCTCTTCAGACATCCGCATAAAGCATGATGTTCAGGCATGAGAAAAATGAAGTCTTCCTATCCCACCCCGCTGAATATTCACACCCAAATAAACATAAGACCTCAGCACCACATAGTTCTGAAGCGAACGATTACTGTGGAACTATTAAAAACAAAACATATGACTGCACTGGATTTGTTCAATCAGTCCCTCTGAAGGGGTCAAAGGTCGCATTGCTGGTCTTCACCCAACAGCTCAAGATCAGCAATGCTCTGGACGTGAATACCGCTCCAGCGACACGGGTTTTAACGTGAGCCCCAATTATTAAGACAGCAAACAAGTACACAATACCCTCATGAAAACAAACAGAAGGGGGGGGGATTAATGAAAATAAAGTAACCAAGACTACTTACATTAGATGCTGACATGTTACCTGTCTACTGACAGAACAGCGACAGCACAAGACACATAGCAAGGGAAGCCCATTGCTCTTTTTAATAAAGAAAAAGTAAAATGAAAAAAAAACTAGCGGGTAGCTACAGAAATTCGTTTAACCTGACCAATATTTCGTTCAACATAAAAACCAATGGGTTTCCTCACCATCACCCTGGTCTATTGGCAAAAGGCAGCTGTCATCATGGCTTCCGGTTAGGTCAGCCAAGGGTCAAAGGGCAAAGGTCACACACACATTGTAAGGTGAAAGCCAAGGCCAAACGGGACAGGCAGTCATCTTAGCCTCAATGGACTCGGACTCAGCCCGCACCGGACTCTTTTAAATTGAAACATCAAGGACTTTTGTTAATGTTGAATTCAGATGTAAACACAAAATCGCATCGTCACACGTCATACTGTTTACATGCCAGCGAGGCTTTAGAACATAGCAACTGATTACTAAATCTATCGGCTAGAATAGATTTAGAGACGGGCCAATAAAGAGTGGAAACAGCCCACAGTCTGACATGTAAACATTTTTAGTCACTCTCCCTAGCTTTTGAAGATTACTCAAGTTATAGCTACTGCACATTAAATGACCCTTGGCGTTTAAAATGGGCCAACACTACAAAAGCAGAGGCATCTTTTGGGAGCCCCTTTTAAAAAGGTCACATTTTAAGACCAATTTCATTAAAGAACATCAGATCCCGACAGTCTTCTGTCCAGACCACAGGTACTTCAGACTTGTAACAGAGAAATGTAGTTAGTCACTGGACGCAGGTGCTATTGACAGTCCACTGCGAATTAAAAAACACTTATTATTCACCTCCACTTTTTCCTTGTGCCTGAGGGAGGAGAAACAGAAAGAAAGGTTTGAGGTGACAAAAGAGACTAAGAGTACTTACTGCGTCCGCCGCCGCCTCCTCCGCCGCCGCCACCCCCATAACCCCCACCATATCCATCTCTGTCCCGCCGCGGCCCTCTGGCGTGCTCCACGATCACACGCTCCCCACAAAGATCTTTACCGTTCAGTTCATACACGGCATCGTCTGCATCACGGGTGTCCTCAAACTCCACGAACCCATACCTGAAATTAAATAAGCACAACTTTGGTTGACCCCCCAAAAAAAGAAGCTACAACAGCTTAAGCACTACACTCGAGAGCCAACAGAGTAACTGAGGTGAACAGTAAGGTGATGACAGCAAATGAAAAAACCTTCTCTTTAAAATGTCAATAACGCATATTAGCTAGAATAGGTTAGAGTAGGACAATATTAGGGCCAAGACACGACTATTTGAAAACCTGAAATCTGAGGGTTCATTGAGAAAATGGGCTTTGAAGTTTTCCAAATTTAGTCCTTAGCAATTATGGTGGATTATTAAGATTATGTCTTAATATATGTACGGTAGAAAATTTACTTAATATCTTCATGGAACACAATCTTAACATCCTATTGATTTTTGGCATTTAAAAAAAAAAAAAAAAAAAAAAGGCTATTGATACATACCTGTGCTACGTCTGACTGTTCATGTGTTCCAGGGTTACTTACGGCTTCAACTCATTAAGGAACCTAAATATTTTATTTAGTGATTTATTATTATTCGATTGATTTACCTAAAGTTTAAATAGACAAGTTTTGGTAACCAGCCTAAAAAAAACGTTGGAAAACTATGTATTCACATTAGTGCTTGTTTCAATACTGTTAAACTTGCATTACGCGGTTTAAGCAAGCGCCATATTGGTAGCACACAATCTGATGTAGTGGGTCATCCGGGTATTTTTACGCAGGCAGAAATTGCATGGGCATCATACCATTCTACACAATGGAGAAACAGCACAGGACGTATGTCATTACAAAATGCGCATTTACAGATACACCGGCTAACGTTAAGTGTGAAAGAAATAACACGCCCGACACACCGAAAACGATGCATCGCTGTACGTTAGGGTTTATAGATTTAGGTCAGCACCGTTAGCAACATACTCACTACAGCTGACCAACTGTTAAATAAAACGATCACCCTTCGGCATGATATACGGTGTCTCCGAATCACCTCTCAATTTAAAATCCTTAATAAATAGGCTACATCATCTGGTCGTATGAAAGAAGCCCAGGCGCTGTGTACAACAAACCCTCCGCCATTTTGACCACGCGGTAAGAGCCTCGAATACATACATACAACTAACAAATCACCACATTAAGCACTTCAAATGCACCCCATCAAGTGCGACATTTTAATGTATTATATATATTTTTTGCAATAGAATGCATAGCAAAAAGTTGTTTTCATTTTGAAGCCGCGGCCTATCGTTAAACTCACCCGTTCTTTAGATCGATCTCTAATAGCTTTCCGTAGCCGCCGAAAAACCGCTGTATGTCCTTCTCTCGCACGTGATAGCTCAGCCTGCCGATATAAACTCGCGGCATGGTTGACGTTTCGAAAATAATAATCAGATACACAAACCCAACGCTGTCGGTCTCCACGGAATGGCCAACTAGCGGTTATACCCGTGGTGGCCGCGTCTGAAACGTCACTTCCGGCGTGCCACGCGAATAACAAACAAAACACAGCCGCAGATTGTTGTGTTTATTGATAATAATTTTACATAACGATATAAATAATTAAAGTGCTTGTAAATTTACATAGTCACACTTCACTTTTTGACTGGAGTTAGACAAAAATGTCAAAAAATCTACACTTAAATATACACTTGCAAAGACATCGATTATGATGTACACTTTTAGTTACACAGTTTAGCATAAGGGACAAAGAGAAATCATACAGTGTTGAGATTTTCTACTGCCATGTAGCACTGCAGATCAAATTGTGTGTAGTAATAGGTTAATAAACAAAAAATCCATTGTGCAACTACTGTAGTAAGATACGATTAGTGCATCCAAAAAAAGTCTATATTTACATTGTAATGCAAGTACTGTGTATTTTTATTTATACAAATACATACACATACAGTTCTATTTAAAAAAAAAATCCTTGTATGTGTATTTATTTTCACAGACAGGGCTTAGACTAAGCCAGGACTAGGCCAATTAGGACATTTAAGTCATTTTTATTGAAGTGCATAGAATAAAATAAAATAATTCTCCGAATGACATTTTAGTCTAGGACTAGGCTCCAGCATTGTATATGAACTGTGGGGGTTTATATATAAACAACATATATTTCTTAAATGCATTTGTGCGTATTCATACATTTTAAATATGCACAGTACTCAAACATATAATGTAAACAAAATGCTTTTTTTGGATGAGATTAATCATGATTATTGTTCGACAGCACTAACTGTAAGGCATATCAAGAGTCTGATACTCTTTCTTAAAATGTTTTGAATCCTCTATAATTTACTCTGAGGAACGGTCTTCACTCGTATCACTCCCTCTTGTGCGCAGGAAGCTGCGAGAACGCCATCCTGTCTCCACAAGCGGCCCTGGACAAAGCCTCTGCTCCCTCCTGGTAGGAATTAAAAGTATATTAAAACATTCACAGATTACAAGTTATTCTTTTTATCATATACTGAATGGCTGACCATCCTAGACAAATCATTGGACTGATAACACGTCTGTTCCTAAAGAACGATGACAAAGCGTCTGCTGACCTGACCACGGGCTTTCACATTCATACAGCATCCACTCATCTGCTCTGAATGTGCTGTGAAACCACATGGCATGATCTAGAGAGGCGGAAAACAGGGCCCTGTGCTTTGGGTAAGGTAACAGAGCTGTTCCCAGGAAGGCGTAATCTGATACATACGCTGCCACACAACAGTGCAGCTTCATATCCCCGGGTCCTAAAACACAACACAAAACTATTACATTTTAAAATAAATGTATATTCACAATAGGATTTGTCAAAATTTCTGTAAAGATTGAATTAAATTACACTTCTGTCCTGAAGAAGTGTGCTTAACTGCAGGGAACCTTAAATAATTAAATGGATTAGTAAATATTCGAAAAGCATTACATCTAACATGCAACTATAAATATATTTAAATAATGACATTCAAAATATAATAGAAATTACATTCAAATTAGTGCTGTCAAATGATTAATCGCGATTAATCGCATCCAAAATAAAAGTTTTTCTTTACATAATAGATGTGTTTATGCTGCGTTTATTAATTATGTTTATATTAAAACACACACGAACAATATATATTTTGAAAGTATTTACATATATATGCATTTATACATTTATTTTCTTATGTTTGATATCTAAATATATTTAATTTATAAACAAAACATATTTTCATTAAATATATACATGCATGTGTTTGTATTTATATATACTTAATAAATATACACAGTACATACAAATATATTATGCAAAGAAAAACTTTTATTTTGGATGCGATTAATCGCAATTAATCATTTGACAGCACTAATTCAAATATATATACAACCTTTTTACAAAATAATAAAATTAAACTACAAGATATTAAGGAAGTCCTTCAAAAGTGAAAAAGCTATTTAGACTTTAAATTGTAACTAACTGCATTTGATATAAATTTAAACTATAATTTATTTATTTATTTCAAATTAAATGCAACTAAGTTTCCAAGTGCTTTCTGGCTAGCACTGAAAGTATATATTTGTGAAAAGTGTATTATTATTATTATTATAAAAAGTGTTCTTTTTAAAAAGTATAAAAGTGTACTTATTTTAACTTCTCGCAGCATATTCTGTGGCACATGGCATCATTACGCCCGGTTTTAAAGACAGAACATAGCCTAAGCCAGGATTAGGCCATAGTACAATTAGGACATTTAAGTCATTTTTCTAAACATGCCTGAGAAAAAAAGCATTACTGGTGTGCATCTAAAGACAAAATAAAGGCACTGTCATGTTTAAAGAGAATGGAAGGTTCTTTCAGTAGAAACAGCTCGGATTTGCATTTAGTCTAGGACTAGGAGTAAGGCTTGTCTGTAAAACGGGGGGTATAAGTGTTTTTACTATAAAGAAGTGGTTGAATAACATGCTTGTTATACCTATATGCCCTCTCGCTCGCACCCAGAATAATTTCTTTGGCTCCATGGCAACACGCCTGTAGAAATCAGGTGGGTTGACTGGCTTGATCTCAATAGGCACTTCATCAGCAAGTATTTTATTCAGACCCTGTCGTGTATTGTCTGCCAGGTTTGGATCGCTGTAAAACAGAAATAAAATAAAGTGTAAAAGTGCTGCATTTAAAGTAGTGTGGCAAATGTTTTGTTTTGCTGAGACCTGAGGTAGCTCTGAATGAGCTCTTCTATGGTGAGCAGGGTGTCCGGCGACGGGACGGAGGGCATGCTGAACTGATGCTCCAGTGGACTCGGCTGCTGCATGTGAAACGACGCCTGACAGATCAGTATGGGCTGACCATGCTGAATAGCTTTGACAGATCGCACACAGAAACTGCGGCCATCCCGAGTCCTTTCCACCTGGTACAGCACAGGCACCTTTGGGTCACCTGGAACACACAGAGGTTGAGACGAAAAGCCAGTAGTATGTTCCTGCACAACTGCAGGCTTCAGTTTCAGGACCCTGTCTTGTGCGACAGTGCCATTAAGCTAATTCTATTCCAAAAAAGGATACCCGATTTAAACGTCAAACAAACAGATGCAAAGATTGTTTAATGTGAGCTTGCATGTGTGTGTTTATATAGAGTGTGTGTATATATTATACAAATAAAACACACACACACATACATATGCATTTAAGAAAAAAATTTAATCTTATATATTAAATATATTTCTATATAATATAAATCATAGGAATATAGATATGTACGTAAATATTTAAAAACATTCTGTATGTGTGTCTTTCTATACACCTAATGAATGTACACAGTACACACATACAGGCCTATATAATGTAACAAAAACTATTCCATATGAATAAGCCTATATGTAACTAGAGAGTTTACCTGCTCTCACAAAGTAGCAGTGCAGTGAATGGGCATAGAGATGCTCACTGACAGAGTTGGCTGCAGCTACAAGAGCCTGTCCAACAATCTGGCCCCCGAACAGACGTTTAGTGCGAGGAACCCAGTGATGTGTGCCTCTGTGAGAGAGAAAATCATGCCACTTTTTCTTAGTGGGGAAGTATACTCAGCGAAACGGCTCATTCAGATTTCTGTTGTATTGGTACAGTATATCCATTACATTTTATAAAAATATATTTGTTTACCTGTACAGGTCGGTGTCGAGCTTGTCTAAATTCAAAACACTTGTGACCAGAACACTTCTGAGGTCAGCTTCTTCACTTGACTTAGACACATGGTTGGCTACAATATCGACTCGAGATTCACTGCCGCGTTCAGCCATCTTTACTGTATCTGCGCGGAGGGCGGATCTCTTCCGAAGCGATTCAGTTTCACAACCTTTAAACGATTCATTTGCGCCAAAGGTTCACGTGGCGTGTCACATTCTTTAAATGTCACAATGTTATATTTAAAATAAACGATGCAACATATTGCTATTTTGGTGCATATATAATAAAAAAAAACATTGTACTAGTAATGGGAGAAATCAATTATTTTGAGTCGTCGGATCAATTGAACCGCGATTCACTGTTTCGAACGCTGATGACATCTGTTGGTCAAATAGGCTACATGTGAAAAAAGACTCATAACAACCAGCTACAATTTAACATTTTGCATTGTGTTTTGGTGGAAGGAGAACGTTGATCAAAAAAAAAAAAAAAAAAAGTGAAAACCTTTGACTTTGAATTTTTGATCTGATGGATTCTGTCTGCCCTCACGATCAGACGCTTGTGTGGCTCCACCACTATCATAAAAAGCCCGCAAGAGGGCGCAACAAGCTAACTATTCTTTAATTCTCCGACAAATTACTCTTGAACCTGTTTCAGATAACGCCGACTGTATGACACATGACGACGATTATTATTACTGTAAAACTCACGAAGGATACCTTGCAGCGAAAACACGACTTGCTGTTCGTCCATACATACAATAAAATCACGTTTCATCAAATGAATACTAATGCTAATAAATGGGAGTGAAAGCTCGATCCTGTGTACAGATGCGCCTCAGTCATCCTCAGCGCACGCGGGGCACGCGCACAGCTCTCCTCCTCCAGCGCTGTCAAACTGAATCACGTCCATCGCCGCAGCACGCTCGCTGCTCATACCCACGCGCGCAGATCGGCTTCTCCGTGTTCCACCGTCTGCTCTCATCTCCATGGCCACATCAGATGGATCAGAAGATTGCGTTGTTCAGAGAGGAAGATCTCAAAGCGACCCGAGCATCCTCACCGACACTCGTGTCGCTTACACGAACAGCACAGGTGAGTGAGACGGGAAAACCGTGTCTCTTTACCGCGGATATGTCTGGTTAACCACAGCTAAGCTAGGAGCGACCGCCGTTTATCGAGAAAACTCAACACGAGTACTGTCATGACTAGATGCCTTCACCCATGCATTGGCCACTGATGTTAGCTGTTGATGAAATGCATCAGTGGGATCATGCAGACTGTCCTGTGTTCAGAGCTGGTGCTGATGCTGCTGTGACGCGCTGCATGGGCTTCCCCATGACTGATGGATGTTTTGGGTTGCACATTCTAAAAAGGCCAGCATGTTGAGCTCGTTTACAACGTTAAAGAAGCATGTTGGCCCAGTCTTTTTACCTTCAGTGTCCTCTATATTTGCCCAGGAGCACACACTACTAATTACAGAGTCACTGTCTTTTACTGACCTTTAGTTGCGTTGAGTAATATGCACTAGACTGTGATTCATCCTGGATGACTGAATGAAGGATGAGCCTTCGTTACTTCAAGTGTTTGTAATGGCTTCGTTGGAGGGGATAAGTACAATTAGCTGAGATTGGCCTAATCTATCCCAAACATCCTTTCCAATTGGACAGCTGTTGAGAGCCAACATACTCATTTTCGTCAGTAAGAGCTGTACAGCTGTTAGTATAAGCAGTTGTTGCTTCTGACTAGTTCTGAATGAAGGCACATTTCTGTAGCTGTGAAAATGCATTTGTGTTTTGATTGGTTGTGTTTATGTCTGAGATTTGTGGCTATTAATATTTCTAAATGTAGGCCTACTTCTGCATTACTTTCCATTAGCGTGTGGAAACTCCCTGGCCCTGGAAGGATAATGTGGGATTAGTGATTGAAATGTGTTAAAAGCTCTTTGTTTGGACACAGACAGGTGGTGAACGTTTATCCTTGGATTTGAAGCTAATCACACCAGCATCATATCAGCGGCATAATACGTTTACATAGTTGCTTGCTTAACTGCTGCACATTTTCTCAAATGATGTGGTACGTTAGAGTACCAGATACTGCAGTAGCTATTAGTCAAAACATCATGTAACTTTATGTATTTAAAGTAATTCGTTACAATGTTACATTACTTCAAAAAGAAGTAACATTGCATTACTTTGTTATTTTTTATGGAATGTAAAACATCATTTTACTTTTCTATTCCTTTTTTTTTTTTTACCTGAGCTGGGCTTGCTCATTTTCTTTTGGAATAATATATATATATATATATATATATATATATATATATCTTTTATTAACATGGGGTCAGAAGACAGTGAATAAATATAACTTAACTGTAAAATATAACTCAGATATTCACTGTACATGTAAAAGTTATTTTGAAAAAGTAATCTGATTACCTAACTCATAACTTACATTGCAAAGCATTCCCACTGTGTTGTGCAGCTGTGGTGTTCTTCAAATCTTAGAACTCAAGTTTAAATGTACTTGTAGAAAATTTTGTTTTAAATTAATATCATTTGAATTAAAGTCACCCTTTTTCACAAGGAAACTTTCATGATTGTTTATTTACACATTTAAGCATATCAAAAGTGCAGTTTGAAGAAGCTAAAATAAATAACTGTGAAGTACATTTCAAATCATTGTTTTAATAATCTTTTGTCACGCTTTTACGAAGTAAAGTACACATATTTAAAATCATAAAAGTCCAAACTACTATCTAGTTGTTTTTTTGTTTTTTTTTACTTTTTATAAATCTGCACATTTGTACTTTTACAGTGTACAGGTCATGTTAGTCGGGGAAGACGCATACTGTTTAATCCATGCCTTATATAATTCAACAGCCATTTTAAAAAGAAAAGCAAAACAAACTTGGTCGGTTGGTTGACATGTTTAGACCAATTTAGTCTCTCTTCCTGTCAAAGCAGAGATAGCTCTTGGCCTTAATAAGCCACAAACTCTTACTTAGCATCTGCATTACAGTAAATTTGTTGAAATTATAATTTTTTTTCATTTCCAATAAAACATACAAAATCTGATCGTACCTTACAATATATAGAACATATTGAATTGCATCACTTTCATAAATTAAATAAAAACATAAAAAGCAAACACACTCCTAATGCCCATTCCTAATTCATTATTCATTATTTTGTAGAATTAAATTAAAAATCACCATCTTGCTTTCGACCCAAATTAATTCCAAACTCATCAATACTTATAAAATGCTTGTACAAAACTTGTAAAACTATCCAGAAGGGCTTGAACATGATCATACTAGCAAGAGTCAGACATATTGGACAGTGACAGCAACAATGATGCTCAATATTGTGGCGCTATTTTAGTGGAGACAAGCTCATTCAAGCCTGAGTCTAGGACATTAGTGGGTTGTGTCCAAGTCAAGAAGAGGAAGATTCAGAGCAGATCAAATACAGCAGTCTGCACAGGCCATTGAATTTATCCTAACAAGACCAAGACCGAATACACTGGACAATATGTGCTTTTTCAGATTATTTCTTCATCAGTCTGTATAGTTACATTTCAGGGCACATCTGAATACTGGCAGCATGCTGCATAACAAACTGCGACATGGCAGTGGTGCCACTGGCCAAGCTTTCTGGTCTCTTTCACTGGTGAGTACAGTGGCTTTCATCCTTGCAGCACACCCACTGCGCCTTTGATGTCGCCTCTTGAGCCTGCACTTAAGAAACAGAGCCAAAGCCCTCATTCGAAAAGACAGAGATAAACAGATACTGTACAGCAGAAACGCTGAAAAGAGGACACGATGAGGTTTCCTAACTAGGGAAAGTGAATGTTTGGGTCACATTTACGTGTTATGGTCCAAACAGATAGAGTTGCTGAGCAGAACGGTCAAACAGATTGTTAAGGGTTGAAGAGGGAATCTGTCTGCACAGATGTAGCCCTCACTAGCTAGCCATTGAGCCCTCAGTGACACATTCTCCAAACCAGTCAGTGCAGTATTGTTGAGTGTTAAGAGCCCTTCCTCCACACTCTGGTGGGCAGCAGCAAGCCAATGAAGGGTCTTTTAAACTTGTAGCTGTGTTGTTCACTGGACAGGATGTTGAGACTGACTCATCGGCTGCTGAAGCAACATTTCATATGGGCCATGAACTGTAATTTCCACTGACATTCACTTTCTCAAATTGATTATCTGGGTAATGTCATATTGTAATGATTTATGCATGTAATATAGAGCTACAGTACAGGGATGATGTATTGTTGCAGGCCAAACCCCAGAAATTAGCATTTTAGCACTACGGGTTTTTGATTTACACAAGCTCAAGATATTTTCACGCTTTATTCTTTGACATAAAATAACTCCCTTTTGAGTTGCCGTTGCTTCTGATGTGTGAACCGAGATATTTCAATTTGTTCCGTGGCTGCACTCTAAAGCTTTGGTCTCAAAATTCCTGAAGGGCCACAGCTCTGCACAGTTTTGCTTCAACCCTAATCAAACAGTCCTGATCCATGAAATCGCAGTCTGTAGAATCACTAGAAACTTACAAACAGATGTGATTTGGAGCTGAGTGGAGCTAAACTGTGCAGACCTGGGGCCCTCCAGAAATTGAGTTTGAGACATTTGCTTTGAAGTCTTCTACATACTGTGTGGTTTTAGCAATCAGGATCATTGCAATTGATTACTCTGTGCAACATGGGTCTAATACAGTTGGGTACAATGCACATTCAGACTGTATGAGGATGAATCTATTGATCCGTTTCTATAGAGGAATAAAACGTCATTAGCATGCGTAAACAGAAAGAACATGACGAATCACAGAAACTGCCATGATTGTTTCGTGATGCCAGTCTGTGACAGACGAAAATCGTGCATTGTGTCTTGGGCTTTACTCTGATTGTCCCGTAGATGTGGGGCCCGCGCTTCGTGTACTCTTCTTGTTGTTGAGGTGCAATCTGAGTCACTCGCTCCTAATATGCACTTGATGTTCAGTCCCAAAGAGCGATTCATCAGCTTGAAAAATATCGTCGGTGAATAGATGTAACACCTGGGGGCATATTTCCTCTAACAAATCCACACTGATTGAGACTAATGAAGGGAATCTTGGCATCAATGAATGTCAGTTTCTACCTTGAATATCTTCATGGTATGGCAGAGCAGGTGGCTTTTCTAGATCGGGATGGTAACACTGGCAGCCCACACCGAGGGAGCGGTGCTCTGTTTTTTTTTTTTGTTTTTTTTTTAAAGGGGAAAGATCTTTATCTCGGCAGGATTGTTGTCAGCTCTGGGTGACTTTCTGACCTCAGCAGGGCTGATCAGCTTGTGATTGCAGATACAGGAATTCTTCATTGCACATTGATTCAAATTACCTTTTGCAGTGTTTCAAAATGGTGGGAGGATCGCTGAGGACTTGGTCTTTGATATTCATTACTTGACTGTTGTCCAGGGTCAAGAAATGATGGGCATTTGCAAGTTTGTATATTCAGTTTTCCCTTTCAGGCGTGTCAAGCAATTCAATGGGAGTGGCATAGAGTTTGGTATAGTGCCGGGCCTTCACTGACTTAAGTCGTCTATACTCTTGTCAGTCATTGGTCACCCACAAGACATGCCACCAGTTGAACTCAGCTTTCTTTGGCTTCTTGAACCTCGATGGTCCCCCACCAGACCTACTTATCAATGAATCATCATTTAAATACAGAGTTTAATGATGGCATTAAATGTCATCACAGGAAGAGGTAAATTCTTCTACTCACAAGTTGCTTTCATAGCCCTGTGTTTATAATCAAATTTCTGCAAATTATTGTAACTCAAACATTCAGGAAAATGAAAAGACAGACAGTGTTGGGGGTAATGCATTACAAGCAGTGGTGGAGGTAACGAATTACAACTACTCACGTTACTTTAATTAAGTAGTTTTTTCACGTACTTGTACTTTTTTGAGTATATTTTTAAAGCTGTATTTTACTTGTACTTAAGTACAAATTTAGCAAAATAATCTACTTTGTTACTTTTAAATCATAGTCCGTTACAGAGTACATGTAATGTTCAGCTGGTTGTGCCAGCACAGCTATGGATGGCACTCCAGCATCTGTGTTTTATGTGTCTCTGTTTATCCTTGACTTTCATCAATGAACTCATGTCTCCGCCCATCTTATGTGTTCACGAGTTAGGATGCAGATTTTGGTTATTTCTCGTAACCGACATCCGACACTCGTTAACCGATTATTAACCGGTTAACTAACAACATTATTTTAAATGAGAATTGAATTCAGCTTTGCGCGGAAAGCGGAGCATTTGAATCGCGCACAGAACACAAAACTGACGAGAGCGGCTTTGGCGGAAAACTGACGAGATCTAATAAAACTTTCAGATGACACGCAGCTCATTTCTCCATCAATATAAGTTAACCAAAACA
>JAUMHG010000051.1:322427-332523 GCA_032359395.1 Enteromius anoplus
TTACCGTCGTCTTGACTACAGAGACCGTCTCTGCATTTGATAAATAAAGTTTAATTCTCGTCATTATACATTACCATGTTCTTCTATTTGATAATGATAATAAAAGTGACTTGACTTGACTATAGATATATGAGATATGTATTAATTACTATCCAATATAATGTATAACATTACTAATACATACTCAAATTCTTTTTTTACCATATGTGCCATTTTGTTCATATGTTGTCAAGTGTATTTCAGCCTTTAGGTCTAAGATTGGAAGTATGAACATTAGTAATAGTGAACATACTGTAAGGTAAAAATAATAACCATCAAACCATCAACCATCAAAATTATAATCATCCAGAATCCATCCACCAGGAGTCTGGGGCAAAGTCTTATACAACAATTAGAGATTCATAATTATTTTTTTTGGATTATTCAAAATGTTTTTCTTATTCAAAATATGATGTATTAGTCTGGTTGGATCCCTGGATCTGTAGATGTTGAACCACCCTGAACTAGATCCATTTTTTTTTTTTTCATAAAAGGAAATGCTCGGATGACTAGATATGAAGAGAACTTTATGATGGTGTTGAATTACTCTTGGGGTGTTACAGGAGGAAATTTAAGTAAGCAGTGCGTAATGAAAGCATGTGAATAGTTCTGATGACCCGTGTGCTCAGCAGTGAGTCAGAGTGAGAAGCAGAAAGCCCACAGCGGAGGATCCAGAGTGGACCGTGTAACTGGAGCCCTGCAAGATCGCTGGGTAAACACAGGTGCTGGCTCCCCTCATTGCAATGACCGCAGAGGAGCCGTGTGTACCATACACACCGTCTCCTTTGTTCAGTGCTGGGAAATTATCTCTCGCAAGAATGACTGGTCAACAGAAATCTGATGCCCTCATTTTCAGCAGAAGCCAAACATGCTCTGACCAATTTGTTCTACCAAGAGGAAGCTTTTATCGCTGTGAGGCTGTTGATTAATAGCTCAGAAGATATAATACGATCTTAATCATGTTACCAATCATTTGATATTTGAATTGAATTGAAAAAGACTGTTCATATTGCAATCTCTGAATATGGAGGTTGTCGAATCTGACACAGAAAGTCGTTAAATGGCGTGTAAAATGTGCATTGCTCTCTCAAAGATGTCTAGGCGAAATCTCACTTTTCATTTTCCCTTCTTTTGAGTGTGTTTTGATATCGTACCAAATGGCAGTTTATATATTGACCTATTTTTGCATCTAGCTGGTGGAAAAACAGAAAAAAAAGAACTGTCAATCAATCTTTGGTTATGATGGAAACACATTAGTGCCATCTGCTCTGAACAGAGCCGATGATATTATACAGCTTGATTAACAGAGACATCTTAGCACAGTGTTAAATTTACAGTAAAACCACCATTTACAATGGTAACTACTATAAGTATACAGGAGGTAAAATAGAAAGCCATGTGATGAATCAGAGTTGATGATTAGTGGTCTGTCCATAAATCTTAGACAGTGCTTGTATGCTCATCCTACTGCAACTGCTAACAAAAACTACAGTCATACGTGAAGAGTCATGCAAGGACTGTCTGCTTATTGTTTTTCACAGCAAAAACTATGGCACATAGTTCTACTTTCAAAACAACATAATTTTAACAATACAATACAGTAAAATGACATGCATTTCTATGTTGATTCATTCAAACGTAATTTATGAATGTAGTTTTAGTCATTATAGGAAGCAGGAAAATTAGTTGTAGGCAAATGTGTGAATATTTTAATAGATTTTAGCTGACTTTATAATGGAAATCAGTGCTGTTTACCTGCTACCTGGTTTCATGACACCAGTGATATAAGCATAATACCAGCAAATATCATCATATATCCACATGCACATACAGTTGAGTGAAACTAAAACCAAAAATATAAAACTGTACATACATACATATATAAATAAATAAAATAGGATTATTTTTTAGCTAGTTACAGACTACTAAATAACTGAAAGTTATAATAACAATAAAATAGACAACAAAAAATACTTAATGTTTAACAAAAAGGTCTAAAAAGAAGTAAGTTAAAAAAAATTAAGCACAATTTTTTTTTGGTGTTTTTTTAAATGCTGATTTATTTGTCTGTGCGGCATTGGTGCAGTGATAGTGTCCATTTCCACTAATCTATGGCCGGACAGCTCTCGAAATGGAAATTTATGAGAATCATAAAAAACGCATTGAGAGTGGTGGCTAGACATTCTGACACTTGCATTGCTGGTTAAATATAGCGTACCTAGTCTATTATTAAAGCTAGAGTACTACTGTATGCTTTGTTGTTATGTTATGTTATGTAACAGATTTTGCTGTAGCCCAGTCAGGAAATTAACCTTTGTTTCGTCGTTTGAATCAATCGACACCATCTTCTCATTCTTTGTTGTATAACATGTCTTTGGATATGCTCTTGTGTAACACTGTTTTGGGTACATCAGCGTTTGAATTGTTACAGACTGCAGTGGGCTGCATGGCCGGGAAGGGGGATCCCTCTCTGATGCTATTTTTAGACTGCTGCATTGTCAGTGGCTCTGAAAACCCGCAGCAGGACTCCCGATCAATTCACTACGTCACTGTTGCTACCTCAAGAAGGGAAGAGATTCCATTCGGCCCGTTCGCAGCCTGTCATGCTGCCACTTTTTCAGTCCCATCCTGTCAAAGTGACCCACTGTTCCCCACCGACCTTGGCTTGCCATAACGATCTTATGTCGTGCCTGTGTCCCGCCTCCACGGCAGATCCTCAAGCCCCTCCTGGGATGACCTTACTATCAGTAGTCCTTCTCAAGCAGAGTTGCCCAAAGGACCCGTGCTGTGGCTAAATATAGACTGGCGAGCTGATGAATTATGCATGGCCACACTCGCAGTCCTTGGCGCTCGTGAGAGCAAAGCACAGCTCGTGATGGAGACAGGGAGTATATGACAGCTGGCTGTTTAACGTGCAGAGCTGCATGTTCGTTTTGTGGCAATGGCTCGGTGCTAGAATTACAAGACGCCCACTCGCAGATGCTCAACTAAACCAGGTTCACACTTAGATCTCTATTAGGGCACCAGCTTTGATTGTCAGCACTCTGTTCTGTTGATACGACAGTTATGAAAATAGAACAGATCTGTGAAAAACCGAGTGATTGATGGATGGCCCACCCTAGATTTTTCAATCTGGCATTGTTTCTTTACAACAGTTGTCTGTGTTAAAATCTCAATAAAATGCTTTTTCCCCAAAGAATGTTGCATGAAGGAACTACTTTTTTATTAACGTTTATACCATAGTTTACCCCCAAAAAATTCTGAAAAATCCATCCAGGATTTGGAGAATATATGGATCTCAATATCTTAATGGGAATTAATGGAAGAATCCATCTCCTTTTAACAAGTGGTTGATTTATACATATTTCTTGCCTAATTAGACAAATAATTTTTCACTGCATGGCAAAAAAGCAACATCATGGGTAGAGGACTATTTTAGTGGAAATCAGTGGTTTGAAGTGGGATTTGAACATGCAACTTTAGTTTTCTCTAGTCTGAATATTAACTGATGGACTGGAGGGATGTGAATTACTTTTGGATTATTGTGATCTTTTTATCAGCGGTTTGGACTCTCATTCTGATGGCACCCCTGAGAGATAGAATGACACATATGTTAAAATATGTTCCCACTAAGAAGCTAATTTCAGATGGCCTGAGGGAGAACAACTTTTCAGCAAATATTCATTTTTGGGTGAAAATAGTAATTTAGTAATCCTGTAAAATATACATTTAATAGTCCAAAATACATTTTGTCCACCTCTTGTGCAATAAACGGATACATAAAAGTTTCTTCTTGCAGGCACACTTGTTTATATATATATATACAGTGCCCTCTACTATTATTTTGCATCCTTGGTAAATCTGAGCAACAGTGGCTGTGAAAACAAATCTGCATTGTTCATCCTTTTGTTCTTTTGTTCAAATGCACACAATTCTAACCTTCTGGCCACAATTATTGGCGCCCCTAAACATTTTTATGAGTCAAATATAGCTATAGTATATTACCATTTATATTTACAATTTTGAGCACTCCAGGGTAATTATGTACATGTATATATAAATAGACACCCGTCACATGAATATCATGCTGTAGAGCACAAAGCAGGGGAATATATAGCCTGGAATAGTTCCTTCTTCCAGAAATCCCCCAATGTAGAAATCCAGTCAGTTGCTATTTATAGAAGCAACAATTTATAGCCCACATCACGAATCACGACTCAGACTCAGCTCGGTGCATGCTGGGCTCATTACTCTCTCTACAGCTTTCAATGGCAGCTGTAGTTGCTAGGCAACAGTGGCCAGTTAGTAGTGGTTGGATGTGTTTTTTTTTTTTTGTTTTTTTTTTTGGTGGCAATGCAGGGGAGTCTCTATTTCGGCAGCTAAAATATATTAGTCGTTGTCCCTCCTGAATCCTCTGTACAGTACAACCTGTAAGTCAAGAAACAGTTTCTACCTTCAAGGCAGAAACAAAGCCTTCAGAACAAACAACACTTAACTGTAGCGCTGAATTTAAGTTTTGTAATAAATTGCACCTTTGTGGCTCTGCCTCATTAGTGTTTCTGATGACATGAGACTAAAGATAATTTTGACATTATAGGAACAAAACAGATAGAAGGGTTGCTAGGGAGATTTGGGTAGTTTCTAAGTGGTTGCTTACTGTGTGAGGTTAAAAAGAAACTCCCAAGTGATATTCTGGTATCTGCACTAGATATTGTTAGTCTGTGGGATTTTTATTGGCATCAGGTGCAAGTTAGTAAGTCTCATCATCAGCATCTTTACCAACCCCTGTAAAGAATGACATTAAGTTATATTTATATATAGTTAAAAGTATCAGTAAATTTGTTAATAGATTTAAGTCTATTAAATGCATTTTAAGCATATTACTTTTTTATTTGGGAAGAGAATGATCTTAGATAACTTTTTGTATATAAAATAATCATTGTAAAGAAAATGGCTGGTTTTATGCTGCTAACAAGAACGGTGCGAAGTTGATCGTTTCGTCTGGCTTGATTCTTGCAGCAACAGCAGTTAAACACTCTGTACATGAGCCCTTACATATATCAACTTCATATTATCACAGATGAGATTTTCAGATTATTATATTGCATTTCTCAAGGTTTAGTTCTTTGAACCTGAGAAAGTCTTTCTTTATCTAACAGCATCTAACAGAAAGAGTTACTTAATTCTACAACATTAAATTATTTAAAATACATTTTTTATCTTAGAAAATCTCCAAATCTCGTGTCTACTCTGTAACCAAACCATATTTTGCCTTTAAATTGATTGAATTATCTCTCAGAATTGTGGAAGGTACAGGAAATGATGTCACGTTCACACTGATATGATCTGAAACACTGAAAAGTATCTGTGCACTCTCTACTTCTTACACCAAGATTTAGTTTTAGAACGTCAACTCTTTTACCACAATATCAAAAGGAAAACAGAACTTATTACTGATCTCACATTGGGTTATTAAGTCTTTTAATCATGTTTTTATTAGTGTCATGTCGTCTTAGCATTTACGCCAGCAAGTAGAGTTTTTGGAAAAAATTTAATAAAAAATGTCAACTCTGTTACGCTATTGTGAGCATTGTTAGTCTACCCAAGTAACAGAGTTGACAGATGTACCCGCAATTATAGAATGAATCATATATATATATAAATATATATATATATTTTTTGTTGACTTTTAGAAACATTAGACTCATCACCCCTCAAAACAAATATGATTGCATCACACAGTCGGTGACCGCAGGACTCAAGCAGAGTCACGACCTTTCGTTGTGCTCTGTTGTGATGGCCCTCACGGAAAAAAACTATATAAACATTGTAAAATTATTAAAATATATAAAAATTACTAACCCATCCAAGTGCCTCACCTCAGTCATGGTAATGAAGGTGGAGAGAGAGCTGGTCATTCATCTTCATCACCTACCATCGCTGCCAGACCTGGGACTTGAACCCCCAACCTTTGTCCAACCAAGTCCTCAACCAAGTCCAACTCCCTATCCACTAGGCCACAGAAGACTTATGTTACACTTATATACTGCATATAGGTTTCATATATGCGCATATATACTGCATATAGGTTTCATATATGCGCTTATATACTGCATATAGGCTTCATATATGCGCTTATATATTATCATATATGTGCATATATACTGCATATAGGCTTCATATATGCGCTTATATATTATCATATATGTGCATATATACTGCATATAGGTTTCATATATGCGCATATATCTTCATATACTGTAGATTCTTTCCATGTGGGGGGAGTTCAGCTCATTTCCTGATCGGGCCAGTTTGGACCAGTTATCCATGCAGCGCCACAGGCAATATTATTGACTGTGTGTTCCTGGTATGGATTCTCTCTGCTAAATTAAGCTTAGCTTCGCAACCAGGCAACGGCCCAATGCTTGGGATGGTGACTTCATAACTACTAGATATCATTTCGGGACATGCATGATGCTAGCGCCGGATGTGACATCGCCTTTACAACTCCAAAAACAGCCCACATCCTGGAATTAGATGCTGCCATCCCACTGTGAAAGCACTATTTTTACATTTGAATACACTTGCTAATTAAGTCATCAGAGGCACAATACCATACACAACCAATTAAACGCTGCCCACATTCCATTGCATCAGAGTTACGTATTCCAGATCTTCAATGCAGAGGCACATGATTTCTAAATCTGTTTTCCTGCTTTATTCTTTCTAAAAAAAGTATCTTATTTAGTTTCCCAATATACATTCCTGTTCTTGCTGGGAACGATTGAGCCATGCATGTTATTCCAAAGAGTATAAACATACTGTAAGTATATAAAAAGGTACATTTTGACAATTTACAAAAGAGCAAAAGGGAAATGGGTGAATTTTTTGTAGCATAGTACTATTCTAAAATAGCACCAATCCACCGAACTAGTTCCAATAAAAATCCCAGCATTGGAAAATCAATCCCTGGAAAGGGCTGAGTTGCTATGTGGGCCACAAATATGCAGTTCCTCCAGCGGCAAACATTGTTTCAACCCAACAGCAAATCGATTTGCATTTATTCCCAGTTCTGGCCTCTTGAGGAGACAATCTATTTAAGGAAAGAGCTGAATGGGTCAAAAATAATGCATGAAGCAATTAGTATCTTGTTTGGCTCCAATTTACCAAGCTTGAAGAATGAAGAAAATATGCGTTCTCATAGTATTTATAATGCATTTGAGGTAAGCCAAGCGGGCTAGTAAATCCATTTTGTCGTAATGAATCGGTCGCATTTGTTGGCTCACAGCTGTCATGAGTTTCTGAAGTACATCAGAGGAGAAGCACAGCGGGCGCCAGCACAGGCCGTATCGCACTTTAGAGTGACTATAGATGTGGAGGCGTTTGAAGATCAGACCTCACGTTGTTCCTGTAGTAGGTTACGCAGGGACAGACAGAGGCCACTAGCTCTTTGTCTCACATGTTGCTCTCTTCTAAAGAGCAGACCTGGGGTCAGATTTGATGAATTATTAAAAGCTAGCTTGGAATAAAATTGCTTTCATGTTTAAGCCTTTATTTATATATTTACTAAATAGTACAGTAGGTGCAGCGTTTTAAATATGGCACAATATTTGGCTACGTTTCTATTTGTTATGTTAATGTAAGATGATCATTCCAAACAAGTTTGTGCTAATATGCAGACTAAAATGCAATTGAAATAGTAAAATACAGAAAAAGATCAAGGCATTGGCTCCACACTGGTTACAAAAATTACAATTAATGCTGTTCTCCAAGAAAAAAAGGCATTGTGTTATATTACATCATGAATTTTTACTACGCACTCACAAATCCAAATGACCCCCGAAGAAGCACCCTGGAAGTTACATAAATGCTCAAACTATTCCTGAGCATGGATGTAACTTTTGTAATTATGCCTGGCATCACTGTCCCTCAGGGTGTCCTAGACACACTTGGCTGTCAGTCAAAACCGTAATGGCCACCCATGCAGTCAGTGATTGTCTAAAGCTTCCCTCATATCGCCCCGGCCGCTTTGCTGGGGCAACCGGAATAAGGGTCAGACATTAAAGCATAGCTCACTGGACAATGGCAGGCCGTGAAATCCAGACTGACTCACGACCACTCACTGACACTATCATCAGGCCCTGCTTCTGTGACCGGCTTATCGCTCTGACACAGTGGTGGCTCACTTAATATATAGAGTGTCCTCATGTTTCATAAGTGCAGGAAGTTATCATCAGGAACGAGCAAGACCTCAGGGTAGCAGGGTGCTCTGAACTACAGAGAACTAAACACCTTTGTGCCGTAAGCACGCTCTGTATAGCACAGTTTCAGAAATAAATGCTGGATTTTAGTGGTTTTCAGACGTGGGACTATGTTATAGATATCAATAAAATTCTTTACAAATTTATTTGTTTGTCAGGTTATGTTATTTAATTAATTAAATATAGTTATCAAATAAAAGTGTATTGTATTTTTAATTATAGCTCATGTTAAAGTGCCGCTATTATTCCATTTTAACAGTTGCTATTGTTTTATGAGTCTCTTAAAACAGGTTTACATGTATGCAAGGTTTGTTTTCCCCAAAAATAGATTTAATTTTACCCCATTTCTAAATGATTCGTAAATGACTGGTGTGAAGCAGTTTGAAGAATCAATCTGTCTAAACCCCGCCTCTCCGTGAGACCTCACTGCGTTAAACATTGTTTATCATTACTTAAACTAGTTAGCCGGTTACCAAGACATATGCAGGGTTGTTACACAACATAACGTAAACAAATACGTGTTTTGAACACATTGTACTCCAAGATTGGAAAAGCAGTCATCAGTAAAATGAGACGAACACAACAAGAGACTGAACTGCTGAGGTGTTGTTGAAAAAAAAAGAATGTTAACCACTCATTCTTTGTAGATTCATCTTTCAGAAGGGCATATAAAACAAATTTACTCTGACTGGATAAAGCGTCTTCTTGACATGATGTAATCCATGCAGAAATTGTACTGTTTTGGGGCGGGGCAAGTTGTTCGGGACGTAGAACGTGGGCGGACATTATGCAAATATGTTACTTAGTGACGTGGATCAGTAACAGAAAAAGATTCAAATTGCTGACGACTCGTTTAGGTGAATGTGAGCCGACTCTGTTTTTTGATAGACAATAACTTTATTTTTCGTGCACTGACAGCATCACAACTGTCACGATTGTTTATTTTCACATACAGCTACATCACACACTGCATGAACGATCATATTTGAAATGGCATAATAGGGGCACTTTAACAAAATTCAGTAAACCTATGAAAATCAACCTTTTACAATTTTTTTGTACACTCTCAGAAATAAAGGTACAAAAGCTGTCACTCTAGCAATACCCAGATTTTCAAATCGTATGTGTGGACCTAAAGGGTCCATTTTAGGACCTTAAAGATACATATTAGTACTTAAAGTGTACATATTAGAACCTAATAGGTACAAAAGTGTACCTTTTTGAAAAGGCACCACCCCAGTGACAGCTTTTGTACCTTTATTTCTGAGAGTGTTGGTATATTGTTTCCATTTTTCCCATTTTGAGTGCATTTAAAGCCTTCAGAATGTGGTGGTGCCACAACTGAGCTTCCGCTCCGGATGCCTCGGCTTAATCTCCCCACAGCTAATATTTCCAGGACCGTGGCCAATCAGGCGAGATTTAAAAATATCCATCTCTTGTTTGGAACTGTGTTTTTTAACAGCAGATTATGTACAAGTCAGCCTTAGGCCTGCTGTTTGTATGATTCATGGCATCATGTTCTGTTGTGCCGTGACAATTAAAGTGGGTGAACACAGTGTTTCATCACACTGAAGACTTAAGTTGTCGTATGAGCAAGTGATATGAAGCAACACATCATATAGGCAATATAAGTGTCAGTTAGGGGTTTGAAAGGCGGTCTACAAAAAAATTAGCAGATTGTACATCTCAATGTGAGGTCTATATTGTAATCTTTAAGCACAATTAGATAAAACAAGATTAGTCTTGTCTAATTGAACATGTGTCAAGTCTCTCTCTCTCTCTATAGGATATATATA
>JAUMHG010000051.1:333467-358959 GCA_032359395.1 Enteromius anoplus
TTTGCCTTGCCTTTACATACTCATTGATTGAATTTCAAAGTGTGAGCACATCCTTTCCATAAGGATTTGCATGTGTGTTGTTATGCCACATTTTCATTATCACATTTTTAAAAAGCGTTTAGCAATACGTGACTTTAATTAGCATGAAATAAATAAAACATAAATAAGTTGAACGATTACATAATTTTGCATGCAGATATTTCTTCCTATGCATATGAAAGCCCCGCCCAACGCGTCGTTTAGAAACTCAGAGCACTGAGAGAGTGAATAAAAAGCCGCGCGTGAACGCAAAAGCTTTCCCTTCAGACCGAGTCCTTTAGTAAATTATTTCTTTTAATTTGGTGCCCTGTATGTTTTATATAGTATTCGGTAGTGGTCAATATTAATACTGTGTCGATATTACAGACTGAAAAGTCAGAAGTGTGCATGGAGGTTGTATTTTCCCTGACTGCAGCATATTCCTCCGACGCGCGCACTGAGTGTGCGTGGGAATCTCTGCCTTTCGCGCCGCCCCCTTTATAAATGATGCGTAAAGGATCTCCAGTATCACACACAGCACTCTGAGACTTCAGAGAACTCAGGACCAGATGATCATCTCCGTTTTCACTTCATCTTTTTCACTCTTTACTATTGCTTTTTGATACAAAGCGACACTTATCGGCGTATTTCTTCGTCGATGAGGCTTTCGCTAAATAACCGCGCTCTCATGAACAAGTGCCGTTCGCTTTATTCCGTCAAATCAGGGAATCTCAAGCACAGATAATAATAAACCTGGTGATGTGGAAGTGCTTTAGTCGTGCTGATCATCGAAGATGTTTAGACGTGGGATGGGACGCGGGATTTCCCTGTAAGATGCGCGGATCGCGGGATCCCCGCTGCTGAGAAGAGACTGTCACAGACACTTTGGAGATTGCCTAAAGATGGTCCAGAACGTGATTTTGGTGTTTTTCCGCAGGAGACTGAGTCAGAGACCAGCAGTGGAGGAGCTGGAGAGCCGGAACATCCTCAAACGTGAGTACGGCACGTGTCCGATCAAAGATAAAGCGTCTGGGATGCTGGAGGTGGACTTTTCTTTCTCTGGAAATCAATTTCATTACCTGCCTGTTGACAAATAGCATCACCATTTTGCTTAAAATTCATATTTCTGTACTTCCTTATACTGTGTTTTTAAAATAAAGTATCAAATAAAAATAGTCAGGCAGCTTATACAAACTTGACGTATTTTTTTATTTTTATTTTTTTTCACAATTCATGTTGCTAAATCATCCTGACCTGATTAGAAGGACACATCACTAACATAATTTATAAGAGTTAGCTCAAATAAAACGAGATCTCTAAGGCCTGAACTTAAATTGTATGCTTTTTTTTTTTTTTTTTTTAGTTTGACACTATATTCAGCTTTTTCTTTTTCTTTTTTTTCACAGTTATGAAATTAAAGAACAAATATTCCACGTTGTCTAATGAACAGTTTGCGGATATAAAGTTTTGATAAGTAGGCTATATCTGGTTGCAATCATATTTGCATACAATATGAGCACCCAACACGACTTTTTTTTAAGTAATTAAAAACAAAGATCATTGGAGTATCTTCTACAAGAAAATACTATTGCAGCTTAAAAATATCACATTTAAATTAATGTGATATGGTGCTTCTTTGTAGTTGTTTGGGAAATTAACAACTGATTTCTGAGTGAAAACTCTTCAACACTAAATATTTTTAAAAGTATATTTCTATGCTAAACGTTACATTCCATTTATGCTGTAATAGGTCTCTCTCTCTCTCTCTCTATATATATATATACATATAGGTTCAGTTCAGGACAAAACAGACACACAAAACAGGATAAATCTGAGGGAGGTGTGAATGTATTTGGAATATAGAGATTATAGACGCAATCCGTCTGGAGCTTGGCACAATAATATCAGTGATTATAGATTGAGAGGGCGAGACGGAATGGAAGAGATTACACAGGTCTACACATGATCACAGTCTGACTGAGACTAAGAGAGATTCTCTGTTTAATTTAATTGCTCTGTAATGGTATATAATTCTTTGTGGATGATTTTCACATGATTCAAACAATTAGTGAACTAAACAAGAAAAAAACGTTTAGTGTTTAGGTCTTCCTTCATTAGTGGAAATGGAATTTTAGTTTTAAGCATAGTGTATTTCTAGCATGTGTCCCCTGCACACTTGTGATGGGGTTTGTTGATTTAGGCGAGGCCTCTTTCTTGGGCCCTGGCACCTGTGTCTTCTGACTCTGAGCAGCTGTCTGCTGACTTTGGCTGATCTCTCCTGCCCGTCTTCATACACACACATGCTCCAGACACTCAACAGATCTGGGATTTGAGACAAGCAAGGAAAGAGTCCAGAAATGACGGAACATTAAATGCGTTTATCATAGTTTAATCATACTAGATACTAGACTAGACACGTGCATCCCGTATTTTCCCACGCTAAGTCCTTCGCAGCACAGATTCCGATAATCCACATATTTGACAGAGGGAAATGTAAGAGAACAATGTTATCCTGTGCTGTGAAGGAATAAAGCCTATTAAAGGAATGCAGTAATCTGGTGTGATGCGCAGGGGCACGGGGGTCTTCAGGACAGCTGCAGACACAGATGTTCAAGAGATCTGATTTTAACACAAGCTAGACATGCAACCACGTCATGAGAGGTTTTATTGAAACATCATAAGGATGTTGGTTTATTGTAATTAAAAATGCAGTGTGCATATTGAATCAATTAACATTTGCATTAAGAGGAAAACTGACTTTCTAGGTATTCCAGCTTCATGTAATGTTCTGGCTTAAAAAGTTAATCTGTACCTCTGCGGAATGCATGCGTGCTTTTTCTCATCTGTTATTGTTTTTTTTTTGTGTTTTTTTTTGGATTTGCAGAGAGAAATGACCAAACGGAGCAAGAGGAGAGAAGGGAAATCAAGCAGAGGCTAAACAGAAAGGTATGTGGGTCCTGACTAAAACATCTCGCTGATAGAGTCACAAGTGCATACATACACATACAGTATTTGTGGTCATTTGCTTGCTTAACCTGCAGTATTCACTTTTATCTGAGGAAAGTCAGTCAAAAGCCTATAAACTCCCTGTCATCATACAAGAACAACCAGTAATATTTCTAAGAGAACTATCTCTACTGCTAAAGGCAAAGCATTGATTCACGTAGTAATGAAGCAAATCGAAAGTGGGTTGATGTAAAGCCCCTTCATTGTAACACAACCTTGAGTGGTTTACTGCACCAAGAGAAATAACAGACATCAGTGGTCAAGAAATAAATGTATTTATAAATGATAACAAGATAACCTGAATCAGAATTAGCAGTTATTTTGTCAAGTAATTGTATACAAGTCTAAATATACACTGGGTTGTTTCAAGTTTTACATCAAATATAGACTTTAATGTAAAAATGTGCAATTTTTAGACTACAGTCTGTTGTTTTTATGAGCGTTACAACAGCTTGAAACTCATCTCATCCTTCACAGAATTTAAGTAGGAGCAATCGGTTTTTCCTTGATGCAGTTGTTCAACTAAACCTCTCTTTTTCTTGTCTTTCCAGCTGAATCAGCGGCCCACCGTTGACGAGCTGCGGGACAGAAAGATTCTGATCCGTTTCAGTGACTATGTGGAAGTGGCCAAAGCTCAGGATTACGACAGGAGAGCAGACAAGCCCTGGACGAGACTATCTGCAGCAGACAAGGTGTGCATTAGACACACACACTCACACACACCACCTACAGGCACCCTCCACGCACTGATGCGACAATATTTGATTCATTTTATTAATAAAATGATAAGAAAGTAAAAATATTTGTATAACCTGCCTCAGATGCTTTGCAGATTTTCTGCGCTTTTTTAAGCTGTGTTCCAAACAGCATTATTAAAATTATTGTATTTCAACATCAATAATAATCAGGAATGTTTCTTGAGCAGCAAATGAGCACATTCGAATGATTTCTGAATTAATTATGCTGAAATTTCAGCTTTGACCACAGCAATATATAACATTTTAGGATAATTTAAGGAAGTGTTATAATATTACAGACTTGACTGATTTAGATTAAATAGTTGCAGCCTTAGTGAGCAAAAAAGTCCTCTTCCTAAAAATCCTAAAATTGTACCCTGGAGCACAAAACCGTTTTTATTGTAATTTTTTTAATTAACATGATTATTTGAAAGCTGAATAATCTTTCCATTGATGTATGATCTGTTAGGATGAGACAATATTTCTGCTTATGACTGATTTTGTGCTCCAGGGTCACAAATCTTACATTTTCCTATAATAAATGAACACACAAGGTCCAGAGCATGTGTAAAAAAAGAATGATTTGCATTTGCTTGTGCCTTATCACGACCAGTTTGTGTTAACAAGTCAACAAAACCAGAAGAGATCATTTATAAAACATCAGGTAGAAAGCAGGCGATCTTCTTTCCAGTGACCTGTTGCAAGAGCGTGCATGTTGTCCAGTGACAACAGTGTTTATCAGGAGCTCATTGTTGTTGTTTTCGTCTTGCAGGCAGCGATACGCAAAGAGCTGAACGAGTTCAAGAGCAATGAAATGGAGGTTCATGCGTCAAGCAAACACCTGACAAGGTCAGTATGTGCTTCCAATCCATTTCCTGTGTGTATATATACATGACCTGTTTCTATACACTGTTCCATGTTCGCATAACCAGTCACCATAAAAAAGTCACCGCATCCACGATAGATCACTTCTCGCTTGCGTAACAACTAAAAGTGCAGGACACATACAGTAGATCAATACGGGAGGCTGTTCTAAATATAGCCATTTCTGCACCGCCCTGAAAGTGCAGAATTTGCAGAATAAGCACACATAAGCGCACGCCGACATGTATAACAAATGCTTGCTCACATTTAGCTTACGTTTGTTTTACGTTAGACCTCATTTCTGTGCACACAAATAGCTGAACAAGGTCCCAGTCCTGTGCTACTGTAGATCTTCCTGCTGAGCTGAGCTCTGTCTGGAACACACACACACACCGCTCTTCTATTAATACACATTTGATGAATGATAGTCGACTTTTGGGGAGTCTTACAGGTGTCTTCTCCCTTTGCGTTGCAGGTTCCATCGACCATAGCAAGTTTTCTTCTGTGAAGAATATGCTAACGGTATCTCTGTGAAGTCAAAGACCTCAGGAGGCTGTCCATGGCTGCTCCATGGAGGGCCTGATATTTGGGCGCTAGTGAACCTTGGAGGCTATGTCTCTGGAACTTCAGCCTGAAGAAGCCCAAACCCTCCAAACTCCACTCAGTCCAGCTGCAAGTCTGTAGATTACTGAAACTTCATTCTTTATCAGGGGACTCTGGTGGGATGGTGGAAGACTGTTTGAAAAAAAAAAAGACATTTGACTTTTTCGTTTTTTTGTAATGGACTGTTTTAAACGGTCACCTTTTTGATGCCATTGGGGAGCGGGGGTGGTTGGGATTGGAATGGTGGGTCAAGCATGTGAATTTTTTGAACCTTTTCCCCAGTTGGTGCTCTAGTCACACCCCAAGCGTTTCTGGGCTTCTACTAAAACTTGAGTTTCATATCAGCTGTATAGATGTTAGTATGAAGAACGGGAATCATGTCTTACCTTTGCAAGAACTATTTATTGTCTGTACAGTACAAGCTTTGGATTTTTAACAAACGACAATGTCTGTCTTCTTTTCTGAATGAATGGATGGATGGAGGAGGATTTTAACACACATGCTCATATTTGGGTGTACCTACTAGATTTGTCCTTCAGAGTTTTGTGTACCCCAGATTCAGTTTCTTTAATGTCTTGTAGATGTAGTAGTCTTACATAAGCGCTTAGGAGGTCTCACTGTCCTTGAAGAAAACATGAGAAGTCATTATTTACACACACACACACACACACACACACACATCACAGAGCTGTGAGGATGGAGGATCTGGCTTTAGTTTTACATTCGTTTCTCCTTTGCAAATAAACACAGATTGAATGTTTGGCCGAGTGAATGTAAGGCTATATATTAAGAAGTCGCATCTTTTCCATCATGACAGAGTATAGCTGCTCTAAGCGGGCCAGCAAAAAACAGGTCAGTGGTGTCGGATGATGGCGAGAGCGCACAAATCACCTTACAACACCGCCACAGTTTCCCTTTGAGCTTAATGGAAAAGAGGATGTGAACACAAGAGTCTGAAATTAATTAACAAAGGGTTTTAGGCAATATTTACATCTGATGAAAAACCACAGCAATGGTGAAAACTGTATGTGTCATTTTTCCTTTTTTATGACTATATAAAGTCTATATGAACCAATAAGAAAATCAAATCGCAAAAACATTATTGTAGCAGAGCATGGCACTAGAAATAACTAGTCATGGGTTCAGTCCCCATTTAAGTACAGCTTCAGAAAGGAGAATGAGGACCACAGAATGGGAAAGACGTTGACAGAGTGTTTTTTTGTTGTTGTTGATATATGGCTACTGATTACCAGCATTCTTCAGAATATCTTGTTTTGTATCCAGCAGATTAAAGGAAAAAGAAGGTGAGTAAATTATGACAGAATGACCCTTTTTGGATGAACGATTTCTTTAAAATGAAATCAATCTTTTCTCATCCGTTTCTTTGAATACCAAAGCGTCTTTGTAGTCCACATTTGTATTATTATACTATGCTATATATTATCCTTATACAGTATGAGTGAACAATAATTTACAAGTTCCGCTCATGCTTAATTTTATTCTCCTGAGGAACTTTACTAGGAATAATGGCTATGGTTAATACTTTTCAACCTGTTAAGTTATTTTGAGACTGTAGTCGATAGGAGCTATATATTCAAAATATGTTTGATATATTACACAATGAAAAGAGTCTGCACGGTGTCCCACAAAACTGATCAAATCAGACCGGGCTCACAATAAGTGTTTCTGATTGCCTCATTTTATAAAATCTCTTCAAAAAAAAGGGAAGATGAGAAGGGCATCTCCTTAAAAAAAAACACATCAATTTTGTTTGGGCTGGAACAGAGACGGGTGTGTTTCTTAAGACACCTTGTTCACTCATAATGTCAGACAATGGGAACATTTTGTGCATGATTTTCCAAAACACCTTTAATGACTAATAGAAAAGAATTCACTTGGGCTGAGGGTTTTCTCCTAATTGAGCTTTTTAGTATGACGTTCCAGACATCTCACAAAAACATGACTTTAAAATAGCATGAAATGCATTGTAACATTTCCAGCATGGTATTCAACACTCCCTGTGGTGAAGGCAGATTAGTGCCAACAGCACACTTAGACAGACAAACACTGTTTAGTGCCATTTTCTGAAATGTGTAATGTAACACAGTGGCAATTTCAGGACCTTAAGACTTACCACTCCCAAAAATGACCCATTCTGTATAGTTTATACTGACTGTATACTGTAATACATATTATTATTTCTGTTGTGAACCACACAGTTTTAAGTAAGACCCCTGCATGTAAAATTCAACAATATGTCTGTCTTGTCATATACAGATTCTGCACAGTTTATAACATTTGAGACAACCAGACACTGCATAAATGACAAAGCTACTTTTAGACCATCAGATCAGCACCGCTTATGTAAGAGCATCAGATGTGTATTTTATCAATTTTCAGTGGAGTTGTATTTGCATCGGCTCTGTAGGCCTGGTAGGAGAACAGTACATGTCCAGCATGTCGATCACATTATTCACTGCAGGAATGGTGCGAAGATTGACTGACATTTGTGAAAACACAAAGAGCTTGGAGATGTAATATTCGAGGGCTTGCCACAACCTGACCATGTCTTTAAGTTAATGACAAAACCACAAACTGTAATCCAGTTTAAAATTGCTCTCATAAATATAACAAGAACCACATCTGATCTCCTCTTTTATATGGCTGTTGCACTTACAGTCTAGTTATTTACAGGACAGCCCTAATGATTAATATTAATGAAGGCATTTAAAGCTCATGCATAAGAGATTGGCTCCTTAACTGGGTCAGTCTCCTTTCATTGGAAGAAATGGATGCCTGAGCCACTAAAACACCCGGTTAATATTACTCTGTGAGGCCAGTGAAATACAAAAATGCTATGGTTTTCTCGTTATTTTCTTTGTACAGAAACTCCAGGACCTTCCTTTTTATCTTCAGGCATATAGTAGAATGCATAACAAGGTTTTTTTTCCTTTTCTCTATGAAACAACACGACACAAGGCAAAAAAAAACACAAAAAAAACACTCTTCTTGTAAGAAATCCTTGTCAGAAATTGTGCAATGGGCCCACACGTATTAGCTGACAGAAAACGCGTTGTCACATAAAGATTATATAGAAGTTATTTCATAAGAATATGTCTATTGTATGCAGTGACCTTTGCTCATTGTTCAACATTGATGTTCGGTTTTGATCATCCTTTTTTGTGATTGAAGTTACAAATTTCCACAAGTTTCGCAGCACCATCTAGTGTTTGATCACAGTATGATTTAAAATTGCTGATGCTTTCTTTTACCCAGTTCACAAGAAAAGAAATAAAGTAGGAATTTCAGAAACGTGTCATTACAAAAGAGGACAGTACCTCTAGTAATGATGGTAATACTCTGCATATGTTTGTGTAGTTCTAGCAACAGTAAAGGCAGCCAGGCTGAATAAACTGAGAAATGCACTGCAACTGTCTGTGTGTCAAAGGTGAAGGCATTCTTGTAGTAGTTTTGTTTTTGGTTTAAAGATATTTTTAGGCCTGACCTCAAATTTCTTTCATGTGCCCTTATAGCTGGACTGAGTCAGAAGCACATTGATTGCCTTCCTCACATGCCATTAGCAAAAGGTTTGCCCGGAGAAATTTCTGTCAGGGAAAGGTCAAGAGGAGGGATAATGTAAGGGAATAAGAAAGGTATCACTCATATTAAGCAAACATCGAGACCATGACCTTGTTTTGCTTTATTTATTGAGTAACAATGCAAACTGAATAAAAAATTAATGAATAGGAGTAATGCTAGAAAGTTGCACAAGTCTGCTTGCGCATTAGAACTATTGTTTTTCAGAACAGTCCAATTCCACAAGGCACTCCTGGACAAGATGTACAAAACGTTGTCCAGCATAGAATTATGCAAGACAATTACACATTTAGAGAGAGAATTGTAAGCACAAGACCTACTCTGAAAGAGATGTTAAGACTGCACTGCATCGCTGTAGGAATGACACCGTGAATGATTAAAATAGCACTATAACGTGCAATAACCTAACAGCTTTGAGTTCTAAAGAAATTAAAAGAATGTGCACAAAGTCTGTTCTATTTTTGCACAGACACTTAAAGATGAAAGTCTCCTGCAGCAATGATAATACTGAACTTATCAAGTATTGTAT
Source organism: Enteromius anoplus (assembly GCA_032359395.1). Taxonomy (NCBI): domain Eukaryota; kingdom Metazoa; phylum Chordata; class Actinopteri; order Cypriniformes; family Cyprinidae; genus Enteromius; species Enteromius anoplus. Next base: position 342,822 of record JAUMHG010000051.1, read on the forward strand.
TCTAATTGTTATTGGGTGGTAGCCAGTTCTGAAATGAAAGCCATTTTTATTACGATAAATTCCATTAATGTGACATATTAAAATGAGTGCTGTCAAACATTCAAAATAAAAGTTTTTGTTTACATAATATGTGTGTGTACTATGTCTTACACACACACACACACACACACGAATATACACTTAAAATATTTTGTTTATATATTCAGCATATTTATAAATAATACAAATTCTATGCATTTAAATACATATAAATATTTTCAAAATATATACATGCATGTGTGTATTTATATATGCATAATAAATATACACACTACATGCACATGTATTATGTAAACAAAAACTTTTAGTCTGTATACGATTATTCACAAATAATTGTGATTAATCGTTTAACAGCACTACTTAAAATTCTTGTGCTCTAGGATCTATGCTTGGCATAAACACATTAAGTTTTGTCCTGACATGAACCCAGTTCAGATGCTGTGGCATTCCCTTAAATAAGAACTTAAAAACATGCTTAAAAGCCCTCCAATGGGGCCACAGTGTGTGATGGGTCAAAATCCCCCCACAGCGCTGTGAAAGACAGATATCCGGTAATCTCAAACAAACCTGGATACAGGTAATATTGGCACAACCAGATTTTAGGTTTAAAAGGGCAATTTATTTTTCACATGGGTGATAGGTGTTGCATAGCTTCCTTAAAAATAAATCAGTAACAGCTGTATTTACTAAGCTTTAGTATGAAATATGCATAGGAACAGAAGAAATCTGGATGGGGAAAACACTTTTTCACAGCACTAGTGGAGAGTCAAATGAAATGCACCAGGCTATCTTCACACTCTCTGGGGACCGTCAGTTTGTATGTTTGGCAGGTCAGTTTATAATTACATCCACCATTGTTGTCCCAGTACTCAAATCCTCTGACCCGGTAGCAGATGGCAAACTGTAGCATGGCACCTGGTTGCAGGATGAACGGCGGTACAGGCAGGTGAAAACGGAACACATCCGAATCTGGATCTGGCCCATCTCTGTGGATGGTGGAGATCCAGCCTGCTTTACTCTCAGCGCTGCTCTTCCAGTCCGTAAACGAGTACCGTACCGTAACCTCTTTCTCATAGGCCAAGTTCAGCACTTGCACAGTTCCAATAATTCCCAGCTCAGAACAAAAAACCTGCTCCAGGCAAACTGTCTGCCGGCACAAGCGCTCGAAAAAACCAGCCTCGGCACGCATGTTGTCAGGGAAGGAGGGTTGGAAGTAGGGTAAAGACAGCTCCAGCTTTTTCCTGGAGGCCAGCTCAGAGCTTGCCAGCAGTCTTGTGATGACGTGGACCGGCACCATTGGGTCCTCGCTGGCCTTAAAGAACTTCACATCTTCCAGTTCCAACCCTAACGAATCTACGAAGCGGACCTGCACGTTTCTGCAGGTGTGCTCTTCCATAGAGGATGAGAGGGATTTAGCTCTTCTTCTAATGATGGGTTTTGGCTCTGGCTCGCACGACTGCCTCCACCGGATGATGGGCTCCTGGGGAAAACCTGGCATGGGGCTGGGTGGCCGTATTGCCACAGGGGTCCTTTGTGGCAGTGGTTTGGGGTTGTAGATGTCTCGAAGATGAAAGGTCTTGATGGGTCTAGATACTTCACTAAAACCAATTGTGAACTGCAAGGCAGGTCCTGATCCATGCAGGTGGGATTCCATTTTCTCTGTGCTTTCTATTGGCAAAAGGAGAAAAACTTTTATTTCACTCAAGTCAAGTAGCATCTTTTTACTCTTTTTTCAAACTGACCACTATTTGACAACCATAAAGTGCCACTAAATGTCTAACAAACGTCTTTGTGAAATGATTTGCAATGTTAACGAAAAGGCATTCTTTCAAAAAATGTTCCATAAGCGTTCAACAGCCAGTTCATTCATTTTCTGCACTTATCACTTAAAACACATACATGGCAAAATGAACAAATGTTGTAACATTTTTGGATAGCTAAATACATAGCCATTTGACAGTCTTTTAACACGAAAACCGAGCAATACTGTCCAGCTTTACATCCTGCAACAGATTCTTACCTTACTGTACGGTGTAAGGAAATAAGGTGTGAGGGCACAACTTTACGAAAAAAGCCCTCGTTGTGTGCAGTTAAAATACAAACAAAATGTTAATTTTAACTGGAGAAGACCTCTTCACCCAGTGTGGTTGTAATCAAACACGCGAAGATCGAGCGCCCGTGACATTTAACTACTGGTCCCACGGGAGGTCTAGTCTAACTACCTCACCGACGTTTATTATTAGACCACCGTGCATGAGACATTCTCACGTCCTGTCCGTAAACAATGCATAACGCTAATATGTCAACGAGATCGGGCATTTGTGAATAAACGCCGTAGAACGCTAGGAAATTGTCTTAAATTTGGCGCTGGTTGTATTTTCTCTATCATATTTACAATATCGTATAGGCTACAGTTAGTGAACTGTGAGCCTATGACAGTGTTGACTACATTTCCCACACAACAATGCGCCCTTCAACATCCACACAGCTGGAATAAACGCCTGCTTGAATACCCTCATTTACAAGCTTCAGATAATTAACCCCATATCGATTAATGTACTGCATGACAAGGAACGAAACAGGCCGACTAATTTGACCAATGCTTCTCATCACAGACAGGCTGATCCGGTCGTCGCTGAATTATTAAGGACAGAACGGTACCGATGCACCGAGGATTAAAGGGAGCAGAGCGCGAGACACTCGACTGATCGTGGGAGTAAACCTCGCATGATCGAGAAAAAATGTAGGCTATGTGCCTTGGATCAAAGACTCCGTGCATATAATGTGAGAGAATCCATCCGTTCTAGAAGATCCAGGCTGCTTTGAGAAATACCAGTGATGGGAACGGTCTTACAGGAGAGCACTGTGCATAACAGTCAGAATAAGCTTCGTTCGTCTGATAGAACAAAAACTAAAGCTTTGGGACATGCACCAAGGTAATTAAATTAAGGTCATGTTTTATTTACATGTCAGGTTATCCATTAATGATGAAGTAGCTTGCATAAGCTTCTTTAAAAATGGAACCAAATTTAGCTGATTTATTTCTGAAATGCTCTTGAATAACCTGACTTTTTCACTGAAAGCAAGAAAACCACAAAAGCACCTTTGCATCCACCACCGAATAATGGCATCAGCCAGCCATCTGAACCCGTGAGTACTCAACAGCAATGGTTTATATGTCAACTTTAGTTGGAAAAAAAAAAAGGAATAGAAAATAAATGCAACAGATTTTGAATTTGTAAAGCTGAGTATAAATTGAGCATATACATGCTGTTTTTGCGTGTCTACAGGACTCTCAGCAAAGGTTAAGAAGGATGAGACTGGACAGAATGTTGTTCATGGCAAATCCCACAGACAGGTTAAAAAAGAATTCGGCACATAGATGAGTAATAGACACCTTTTTGTGTTTGTGTGTTTAAATTATGCATACTGCATTGTGTTATAACCTAATAGGACAAACAGCTCAAATAAATATTTACATAAAGCCACACCAAGTACATAATTATTTTTGTCAATATGTGGCAAAATATGGTGTTACCAGATAATGTTGAAAATGTTATATATATATTCAAAGACTTTTAAAATTCTTTCCTTTGGTTTATCAAGGCAACACAACACTAAGATCAAGTCTCATGCCACTTCAAAAAATGGACAGAAGGAGAGACGACAAAGACAAAACAGCCATGCTGCAAAAGAGAGTGGTGGCAGGTGTAAAAGCATAACCCCTGATTCTGTACAAGTTCAGAGAGAAGACTCATCAGAGCACAGAAGTGAAGAAGAGGGCTGTACACTACAAAGTAAAGATGGAGAAGAGGACAGTGCCAGTGACCTCTCGGACTCTGAAAGATACTCTGCACTTCCTTCTCAAATCTCTCCACCTGACCTCAACCTACGTGCAGAGGTCATAGATCCATCTGACCTTCATCCCTCAAGACCTCGAGCGGTCAACAAGCTCAAGTTCAAAGGCAGCTATCCGGATTTCTTGCCTCCTCCTTTCAATTCTTGGAGTCTGCAGCAGTTGGCAGTGTACTTGAACACAGAGGGAAAGGGCGTTCCTCGACCTAAGCCTGTTGGGCAACTTGAGAGATATTTGGATCGGCTTTTGCAACTGGAATGGCATCAGATCCAAACGGTTCAACAGGGTAGCAGCAAATCCAACGGCCCATTACCTAAAGGTCGCCACGTGCATCATTCATCTTCTCATCTAAGCCTCAGCTCTCCAAAATGCATCCTTCAGTGCCAGCGAGCCTTTCCTTTGACGTTACTGTCCTCTTTAGCCAGTGCTCCCACCCTGCCCACCTGCCCACACTGCCAGAATCAATATCCCCTTCTGAATGGCCCGTGCCGCTTTTATGGCTTCCACCACCACACACGGCTGGGTCCACTCCTGGAGAAGAAGGGCCAGGCCTCGGGGTTACTTAGAAGGAGCAGCAGCGAGAGCAGGGCTCATCAGCCACATCCCAAGCACCGATATCGAGAGCACAGGCTCAGCGACCCTCTAAGCGAGAGTAGCCACTTGAGGCGCATGCAGGCCATCGGTAACATTCGGAATCCGCTTGGTTCTTCATACAGCGTTGAGCAAGTTTCTTCCACAGCTACAACAGCCAGCAATGCCAGTATTGGGGATGCAAAAAAGAGAAAGCCAGGGCAAAGGAGTCGTTCCTGTGTGGGGACGAGGGAGGTCGGCTATAGGCCACGAGGACGCAGTGAACAAAGAAAACCCATTGATAAAAATCAACAGGACTCAAAATTATCTTGTGCTGATGTGTTACTTCGCTCAGAAGAATCATCGACTAGTCAAGTCAACAGGAGGCGAAAGCATGTTGAATTTGTCACAAAGTAACTCCAACACAGTGGCCTGGAATCATCTAAAATGTATGAATTTAATAGCACTGGATAAAGAAATATCAAACCAAGTGGCGTATTTACTGAAACTTTCACAGTGACAACTGATCCCAAAAGTATTTTAGTGAATGTATAAAGTCTGTGTTAAACTAACATTTGCAAAAAGAATGTTTCACGTTAAAATGTCATTTTTCAGCATGTATATTGAGTCATCATGTAAAACCCATGAAACTATTGATTTTAATTTAAAATTCTGTCATCTAATGTGGTGACATTCTATTCAGTGTGGTTTAAGTGTCCAAATAGTTTTTTGATGATTGTATGTACATGTTCTTCTTCAGTTCAGTACTTCTTACTATTTGCATTACTTTAAGACAAATAGTTCACCTAAAAAGAAAAATTACTCCATAATTTACTCTCCTCCAATCCATTCTAGGTGGATATAACTCTTTTCTTTTAGACAAACACAGTCAGAGTTTTTTTTTAAAAAAATACCCTGATTCTTTCAAGCCTTGTAATGCTAATAGGTGGTGACTATTATTTTGAAGCTCTATAAACTGTATTTATCTGTTTTAAGAGACTCCATACTGTACGTTGAGTCAGAGGTCAGCCAAGAAGCCAGAACTTCACTCTCTTGGGAAAAAGTATTCAGCCATTGCCTAAAGTCAGGGATTTGATTTATAATTAAACAAATATTTTTATTACCAAAACCCATCGATCTGCTTCAGAAAACGTGTTAACCCCCAGAAGGTGTAAACGTTAGTTTTACAACAGATATATATGGTTTATGGAACTTCCACTATCCATCAGCATTCCCAAGTTTGGAAGAGCCAGGATAAACTTTTTAAAAACTCTAACTGTTTTCATCTGTTGGCTTCACTTTTGGGTGAACTATTGCCTATTCCTTTACATTTAGGTTGTCTTTTAGTATGACTTTATGCATGATATACCCATCTTTCTTTTTTATTTAAATCATATTTTTAGTAGTTGTTTAAACAACTTACTCTTCTATTAATCCGTTGTGTGAAATAGCAAAATACCTGCATTTATTTCTTTGAAGCATCTTCTATCAACAGGTCTGACTGCAGCTTTATAAATTCAATGTTAGTTTGTAATGTTTAGTTTAAAATAGGCAAATGTCATTTCTGCAATACTTGTTAATTTTTATGTACACCAATGTTTCAAGTACAGCAAGTGTTGAAAGTGTTACTCCACTGCTACAATTTTGTTATTAATCACTTAGCCAAATGTCGTTCCAAGTCGAGGCAAAAGGAGGTGAAAGCATGTTTGTAACAAAGTAACTCCAATACAGTGACCTGGAAATCAGCTTAAATGTATTCATTTATTAGCACTGGATAAAGAAATATCAAACCAAGTGGCGTATTTTATGAGAAAGTTATTGCAGTGACATTTAGACAACTGATCCCACAGTATTTTAGTGATATATGAAGTCTGTATAATACTAATACTTGCAAACAGAATGTTTGACAGTATAACCTAATTTTTCAGAATATCTACCCGTAAAAGGTTTGTTCATCTTTAAAATACAATTCAACACAATTTACCACTGTCAGGTGCAGAAAAGTATGACTGCCGTCAATGGTTGAACCGTAATGTACAGAAGAAAACAAAAATAAGTTTATGTAACGATTTAGCACCTTAAAGTAACTGTAGCGCCATTGACGCAATGAAAAAACACGTCTTGTACATGTATTTATGCTTTGATTTGTGCAAACAGCATATCTTTCCATTGCATTTCACAGAAGTGTGCATGCAATGAGCATTTAAAAGATGCCTTTCATACTTTTCAGCACCTTGAGAGTAGCAGTTGTTTGGCAGTCAATGTGAAAGTCACAAGCCTCCCGGTTTTCATCCAGGATATTAAATTGTGTTCCAAAAACGAACAGAGGTTTTACAGGTTTGGTACAACATGGTAAGTGATTAATGACAACATTTTCATTTTGGGGTGGAGTGACAGTAACCCTTTAATAGTTAACTGATGTTTTGGGGTTAACAGCACTGGTTAACCACTCACACTAGAGTTTAGAGTAACACACGATAAGCTGAAACTTCATGTGTCTGAACAACATTACCCTCAACCTGACTGTCCCAGTGAGCGCAAGCAACTGTCTAACCACATGTCACTTTTTTTCATTTTCTATGTCTGATTCATAAGGTGAATGTGAAGACCATAAATAAAACATGTTTTTAAAGCTCTTTATACAATCCTTTTGTCAAGGGAAGAGTTACTAGGGCATGTTTATAGTAGCCATATCCTAAGTAATTCCAGATGTCCATTACCATCACTCTGTTTTTCTATTTGATAATGTTCAGTGCTTTGCTACAATCTGTATTGTTAAAAGCGCTATATAAATAAAAAAAAAGTGACTTGACATGTCTGAAGGTCTGTTGAATAAGACAAATGCTTGTTATTTATTTATGGATCAATATTAGGAATTGCATTCAGACAAGTATCTTTAAGACAAGCCATGTCACTCTGCGGGTACCTTTTAAACTTCTCGGGCATCTCCTATTTCTTAAAATGGGGAAACATCAAATTCTCCAAAACTGTTTTCTAGGCTTATGATTAAATTTCATTTTTGAAATCACCAATGAAATCTGACAACAACTGTTTAATAAATGTTGTTTCTTTTGCCAAATAGCTTTGTAAAAAGCTTGTTCCTCAGGGGAGATCAGTCAGTGCGCACGCGCAGTCCTAGGCACACATCTCAGAATGATGACTGTTTCTATAACAACCGGAAACACGTCTTGGGTGTATAGACCTTTTTCACAACTTGCGCATTATGCACCGGAAATACGCAATTGCTGTGTAAACGTATTTCCGCCCCGGTATGCCGGTACGTTCTAACACCGGTAACCAGGTAAACAACAAAGATAATGCAAGCATCGAGCAAGCGTTGTTGAAGCGTACCGGGCTGTTCTTGCAATGCCCAAAAGCAGCCTTATGTATCTTTCCACTCCTTCCCTGCTAACGAAGAAGGAAGATGAAAAACTCTAGTTCAAGAGGCTCCTCGTTTTTCCACTGAGACGGGTAGCATCTAGTCCTCACAAAAACCTACCCATCAACTACATTTGATACTATGACAAGCAAACACATAAACACAAACACATTGCCAGAGAAAAAAAAAAAAAAGTTAACTAATGATGATGGCAGCATTCGGCTAACGTTAACATTAGGCTATCGTCGCTAGCTGCTACACTTGGACCAAAGGCAGACAGTGAATGTCATACAGTTTGTAACATCCCAACCACGACTGTTTTATTGCTTTAATAAAGTACATGTCCTCTACACTATCCATACATAACCCTAGCCCTAGGTCTAAGTGGACACATTTAAAATTTTGATAAATATTTATTAATATTATTGTTGATATTAATATTATCACGTTAAGCGTTTTCTCCCCATAGAAGTCCATTATAAGGAAACAGCTTAACGTGGCTCAACGGACGCTACGTTACCTTAATAAGGACCAGGGAAAACCAACTTTTGTCAAATTTTATTTATAATAAAGACTTTCAAAAAAACAAACTCTTATTTAGCTTATAAAGTAAATATTATTACGTTTAGCCGTTCTTATATGGGGGAGAAAATGCTTAACGTGATATTATTCACTTTATCTGTTGAATATGGGCTCGTTCTTTTGACAGTAGTTAGTAATTATTACAACTCATCAGTTTTTAGGTGCGTAAGCCACGTTAAGCGTTTTAGAATGTCCCGCTACGTACCTTGAAAGTTATGGATAAACTCTTTGTGGAAACATTTATGTCTTTTATCCAGTTTGTTCCACTTTGTTATGCAGTCAACTTGTCAAGTCGGCAAAGGTGAACTTAAGGGGAACCCGTAAGGGAAGTTTTGTAGAATCTCTCAGTTTTTAAATTAACATTACTTTTTGCTGTGTGTTTACATTACACAGGAAGTCTTCATACCCTGCGATTGCGTATTTCCGGTTTCTGAGGAAAAGGTCTATTAGCTTTGATTCAGACAAGAGTCAACTTATTCCATTTTCTTTCAGTTCAGAATATTTAGAATTCTTGTACTGGTTATGATTTAAAGAGATGAACAAATTGTGTAATAAATTAAATATGTTCTTTTTCATGTATGATGTCTGAAGTCACGTAAATGAAATTTTGAGTATTCACAGAAATTGGTGCTGATGGACTGGACATCTGTCCAAATACTGGTCCCAGATACGGGGATTTATTTTTTACACTGTTTATGCGACAAAAAAAAAAAAGCTATGTTGTTTAATTTATTTATTTAGTAGCTAAGTGAATTTTTATAGATGTTATTTTAAAATAACTTAATTTAATTTGACATTTTTATGATTTAATAGCATAACGGTTAGCTGTTCATTAAACTCACAAACCCCAGTTTGGGTAACCTTGATGTAATGTCATGTTTAATGTTCCTAATTACAACAAAAGTATACTCTTTACATTTTTATATCAATATGGTACAGGATTGTCCTATTTAAATCAATGTGATAAACAAGTACAGTTCAAAAGTCATCTAAAAGTAACCAACAAGTAGTCTGGTTAAATTAGGCCTAACTAAAATGTAGCTACCTAAAAATATCGTAGCATAGCGACGTTGAGACTGTTTTAGTATTTTTCTTTTTGATGAAGGTATCGTTTAAAAAAATATGCGATAAACGTACGATAAAAATAAACGATATTTTACGTTGCGAAATTCAAATGTGAGGTGGGAACTGTTGGCAGACGGAACGGAAATCGAACAGAACTTGTTTCCGTCATCAGTCGGGAATATTTTTCCAGCGCACAAGTTAGACTTAAGCATGGACGAGACAGCACAGCGAATACTGGAGTATTTGACTGAGGTAGAAGTTGCTGCAGAAGACATTCTTAGTGACAAACAACAGGTATGTTTAAATGATTGTTAATTAATAAAGAAGTGGTTAATTCTAGCTGCTAGTCTCAAAAAAATAATGTTTATAATATCCGCTTAAATGTTGACAGCTCGTGGATCTGGATTTGAGGAGAAACAGAAATCGAGAGGCACTCAGCGCTTTACGAAACCATTCCCCAAACGGCAAGTACACACGTTGTGTACGCAGATCTCATTTTATGCTTTATTGTTGTTATACCTGCCATTTTGTACGCTGCTATTCTTGAATACACGGTACCTTCTCTGTTAATATTCTGCCTTGGTTTATTAATGGCATTTGCACTGGTTAGTGGTTATATATCCTCCTGGAGTTCCTGTGTGTATGTCCATGTAGTTTTTGGTCAACATACGAATATGATGTCATTCATATGTATCATTTAAAGAACTTTAATATATAAATGCATTATACAAACCACTTTCATTCACAAAAACAATATTTTACTAGCCATCTGTAGCACGTAAATCTTGTAAATGTTTAAATAATCAGTAGATAAAAGATGTTTACTTGTATTTCTGTATTTAATAAAATGCAAAAATATGTAATGTATGTAACCTGTAATGCATTTCTGATTCTAGTAGGCTAAAATGATAAATGATCTTGATAACGACTGGGCAGTGAATTTCTAATTACCAACAATGATTTTTTTCCTGCCATAGGGCAAAAAAAAATGCTGATATAAATTTGCCTTAAAGGATTACTTCACCCCAAAATGAAAATTCTGTCATTAATTACTCACCCTAATGTTGTTCCAAACCCATGAGACAAGACATTTTTGATGAAATCAGATAGCCATCTGACCCTAGACAGCAACACAACTGAAATGATTCCATGTCCAGAAATTTAGTAAGAACATAGATAAAACAGTCCATGTGACATCAGTGAATCAACCTCACTTTTGCGACGATATGAGAATACTTTTTTATTTTTTTATTTAAAGAGAACATTTGCTCAACAATTCCTCTCCCCTGACTTGTGTCTTCCGCCATTTTAGAGAGTATTGCAATGCATACGCACACTTTGATGTATTTGACATAACCAGAATTGTTTATATCCAGGGGACATCATGCACATTTAAGTAATCTGCAGTTGATTACGCTTTGGCCAAAGTGTATAAATGCTTTGATACTCTCTAAAATGGCAGAAGACGTAAGTCAAGGGCACAATGGTTGGGTAAATTATTTTTTATTATTATTCTAGTGACGCAAAACTGAAGTTGAGCCACTGATGTCACGTGGAATATTTCACAGACGTGTTTTACTACGTTTACTACGGCTCTCGGATTTAATAACAAAAATATCTTCATTTGTGTTCTGAAGATGAAGAAAAGTCTTTTGGGTTTGGAACAACATAAGGGTGAGTAATTAATAACAGAATTTTCATTTTTTAAGTGATATTTTATATTTTTAAAGTGGGGTTCTTGGAGGCTATACATGAAACCATTTACATTTTGCATTTACAACATAACATTATGTAAAACAAATGCCGATTTGATACCTCTGTGCTTATGCTTTGCACATGACAATAAAGTTTAATCTGATCTAATCTAGATAATGTGAAGGTGTGCTTTGGAAATATGTTTATCAAATTCCCTCAAGAAAGTACCAGATCCATGATCCTTAGAGGTGAGTGTGCTTTTTTTTTTTAAACCATATTTCTTATCTGAATAATACATTTTAGACTGGTCTCTGTGTTTACTTGGACTCTTGCTTATATATTATTCCTCACAGACCAAGAGCAGCTTGAAAAAGAAATAACTGACCTCCGCAAACAACTAAAAGCAAAAGTAAATCGTCTCAATGACTTGCAAGGTAGAATTGTTTTGTCATTCATGATTTCTCATATATAAAACCTCATCTTCAAGTGTCAAAAATGTGCCAGGTTGCTGTTTAAAAATATTAATAGATGTCAGAGAGTCTAATCTTCTCTGTTTCAAAATGTTTCTTGCACAGGTAAACCTGAACTCAGAGGATACAACCTTTCTCCTCTGAGCAATGATGAGATTAAAGCAATTAACACCCTTCTTAAGAAATAATATTCATTAGCTTCTGGGAGTGTCTTTAACCTGAGAGTAATATTTGGACTGGATTGATATCTGCGCATCGGAGCACTGAAGTGTCTGCAAGACTCTACTAACTCAGCTGAAGAACTTTTTTTGGTGACTGGCTCACACGTCTTAATCATTCAATGCTTTTACTTGGATTTTGTGTAAAAGTCTTGCCTTTTAAGAGAGTAAGCCAAAATAATGCTAAAATGGCTGGGATTGGGTATTTCTACAACATGTAGCCCAGTGTTGTTCAGCCCTGGTCCTGGACGCCCCCCAGAATTCCACATTTAGCATGTCTACCTTATGTCATCCATTTCAGGTTCTGGAGTTATTATGAGCTCATCAAGTTACACCTGATAATACACTGTCTACCGAAATAAAACCAGGATAATGTGTTGTGATATGACAAATTTGATATGGTCTATGCACGGTAGTGGACAAATGGAATTTAAAAGGAAAGGTATTTAGAAAATCACTTTAATAATCTGTACGTTCAGTTCCATAGAGAAACTAACCGATGTAATCCAAACAACTTGTTTACTAACCATTAAAATTGTTATGCAAGAAGAATGAAGACCATATTAAGCTGCTTGAAAGGGAAGTAGTTTAAACCCTGTCAGATTCTCTAGGTGGCAGTGTTTCTTTGTTTCTAGTGTATGTGTGGTTGTTGCATTGTGCTTGTGTTAACAGTGGTTATTTAACGAACAGATGGTGATTGTAAAACTCTCCCCTCTGTTATGAAATTACATAAAATAAGCTAAATAAAACTTTTAAATGAAAAGAGGGGTTAGCGTCAAAACATCTTAGGAATTCTAAATGGAAAAGAAAAAGTCAGATAAATGAATTGACAGGAAATGTTTTGTGGCAAAGGAACATTTGCCAGGTTGCGTGCTGTGGTACAGTCCTGGATGCAGTCCAGTGTGATGAGTTTATGAGTCAGATGAGGTGGGAAACAGAAGTCTGTTCTCAGTTATATAATCTCCAAACAAGACATTCCACTAGAGGAGAACAACATGTGAAAACACATTCAACAGGTTCATAACATACAGTTATGCAAAGCTGGCCTAACGCTATTCGCAAATATAATGCTGTGATGTTTAACAGGAAAGATTTGTCCTTATGATTGGTGCAAGGTTGTTGTGAAGGGGTCCTTACACAATCCGTATAAAATGAAGAACAACCGAGAACATTCATCTCTCGTGTGTACAGTCATAATGATTGAATAGCATCGAGTTTGTGCAAAGATGAGTCTGTCTGTTCCTGTCTTATTTGTGCCCCATTATTACAAACATATAATTTAAGCACTGCACTTGCCAAAGAGGAACTCTGAATAGAATCCCACAACAATTAACAGTCTGTATGTCCATGACTCAACACTTGCAGATGCAAATATTGAATAGTTTAAAGCTCAGCCTTCTACATTCTCAGAAAATGTGCAAAAGCTGTCACTGGGATGGTAATTTTTCAAAAGGTACAGTTTAGGTTCAAATATGTAAACCTTAATACTAATATGTACCTTTTGAAAAGGTACTGCCCCAGTGACAGTTTTTGTACCTTTCTAAAAGTGTACAAAAGGCTCCTTGATAAATTAAATAAGCACAGTAATTGGAAATAAGATGGCAGTACAGTTGTCTCATAGTTAATGTTTTGGTGAGTTGTCTTTGCTGGAATATTGTTGCTTTTGGCTGTTAAATTATGCAGTAACTAGCATTCTTATTTTCCTTCTGAGAGCAGGAGCATACTATAATCAACAATTCTGTCAAAACTTTGACAAGTAAATTACAAATCAACTCAACATCTTCCACACAGCTTACTTTGGACGTGTCTGATGTCTTTCTTTAGTGGCTAAGAGCTAGACAGCTCCCTACTTGAAATTCAAGCTAAAAAAAAAAAATCCTGTCCCAGTATGACTGTCAGTGAACAAAGTGCTTTATTCTATAAACTCTGCTTTAGTCTGATATTGAAAAACTTGACTGGTCTACAAAAAGCCTAGGCCAAAACCTTTGTAATAAATGGAAACAGTGACTTTGTGCCAGGCCCAATTGCCTGTGATCCCTGCCTCTACCTCACTGATGGTCTGGTCTGAATGGGAGCGAATTCCCACAGCCATGATCCAACAACTAGTGGAAGTCCAAGAAGAGTGGAAGCCCATGACTTTTACCAGTGTACATACCACAAAAACACTGAGTCAATTTTTTTGTGTGTGGTAGTATGAGGAAAAGTAGCAAATTAAAATCACTATTGCATGGTTCCCTTAAGATTAATCATAAATCAAAACAAGGGTCTGCGCCTTCTCAAACAAGAATAGACAGCTGGTGTGTTTTCTACTCAAAATCTTAGCATTTCAGGTTCTTGGCTCATCTTGTGCTGTCTTAGCTTTTGGAATGGCAGCATTTAGTTTTAATGTAGATGAAAACACCACAAAAAAATGCAGATTATCAGACAATATAATATCATATAATATGATGCTTCAATGCATCATAGGTGATCTGAATGTTACTCCTAAATCAAAACCTGGATGACATTTTAATAATAAAATAAAGTCTCAGAATGAAGCCAAACCTTAAGTTATGGTGAAAGAATTAGAGTCTTTCACATTTTCCTCATGCTAGGCTGAAAACGAGATTAAAATTAAACAGAATTTCAACATCGTTATGCACCTAATAGTGTAGTTTACATGGCAGGGATGGGTATTGAGTTAAACCTTCTGTTTTGATTGTATTCCATTAGCCTGTGTTTTTTCTGACCTCAGCACATTCGCTAAGGACTACTGTCCGCGATTCATTCTCCCGCTCAACAAAACTCTGAAATACCCTATTCTCTTATAGTTCCAGATCTTTCCCCCAGCTGGGATTATATAGACTTTTGGATAGTTTTTGCAAAATGCTCGATAATGTCAAATCGCACATCATTAAAACTATAATAACAATATAATCGCAAAAGATATATATCATACACCCCTAGTCCTTTCCTGTCGGTGTTTGACAGTGTTCTTGTAATTTGTTTTACTTTGTGATCTCTGCTATACTATTTAGTCTGATGTTAAAGAACTTGACTGGCCTACAAAAAGCCTCAGCAAAAATCTTTGGTTGCCCCTCAGTGGCTGGTTGGAGGTTGGAGAGAAGGCTGTCACTCTTTACCTTGAAAGTATTTGTTATTGCAGCACATTTCAGTGCAGTGGATGGCCAGTCCCTGGGGAAACATAATCTCATTGTCAGATTCCTGAGGGTTGCCAGAAGGTTACATCCTTCTATGTCACTCCTGGTGCCATCCTGGTCTTGCTGTTTGTACCTTACTGGTTTACTGAACGCATGCTACTTGTGACAGCCACTATTATGAATTTACTTGCATATTGTTATGGAACTCAATATGTGTGCCCGGATTGTACTCGAATGATTTCGAGGCAGCACGACCTGCTGGTGTAACGCCGCAGTCGTCGCACAACTTCGCTTCTCAGCAGGACAGAGGAAGCACAGAGGCAGAGATACGCTCAAAATAAACATTTAATTAAACAGAACAAAGAAAACAAAGGAACGCTGATGAAAATGCAAACATCAATGCATGCAACACACAAGACATTACTTTAACAACAGACCAGATGGTGGAGGCGCCCTCCAGGGCAGATCAGACGGCGGTGACGCCGTAGAGTAGGGAACCAGACAAGCGTTCAATGGCCTTTGTGGCCAGTTCAAGTGTGTCACAGGCTCCGAGGTCTCCGTGGGTTGTGCAGCCACCAGCAAAACCTCCTGAGACTCTACGGTCGGAACCAACATCCAAAACCAACCAAACCAAAATTATGTTGGCATTAGTGGAAGTGCCTTAGCATGGTTCAAATCATACTTATCTGACCGCTATCAGTTTGTAGAAGTGAATGAGGATGTATCATATCGATAACAAGTGCAGTATGGAGTACCTCAAGGCCCAGTACTGGGGCCGATACTTTTTACGCTTTACATGTTACCATTGGGAGTTATTATCAGGAGACATGGTGTTAGCTTACACTATTATGCTGATGATACTCAGCTCTATATTTCTTCTCAGCCAGGTGAAACACACCAAGTTGAAAAACTAACGGAATGCATAGCTGATATAAAAAATTGGATGTTAAGTAACTTCTTACTGTTAAATTCTGACAAAACAGAGGTATTAATTATTGGACCTAAAAAACCCACAGGTAATAATCTAGAAGACTGTCTAACACTTGGCGATGGCTGCTCTGTCAGTTCTTCTTCATCAGTTAGGAACCTAGGTGTGCTGTTTGATAGCAATCTTTCATTTGAAA
>JAUMHG010000051.1:384276-395509 GCA_032359395.1 Enteromius anoplus
CGCTTGGTGTTATAGCAGTGTCCGGGACCCAGGGCGAGAGCCACGTCTCCGACAAACAAAGGATGTTGCAGTCCCTTGTGCCCTTATGGACACTAATCCTGGCTCTAAGATCGTCCATCTTATTCTCCAAGGATTGGACATTAGAGAGTAGAATACTCGGAAGAGGAGGACTGTGAGCCCTTTTTCTGAGTCCATCTCGAATCCCAGCGCGTTTCCCGCGGTGTTGCTTGGTCCTGCGCCTCGGGGGGTTGATGTTGTTCGTCTCAGCGCTCCGAAGAATCTCCCAAGGCCAGGTACAATTCCTGGATAAAGTGTCCTGAAACAGGTTGGTGTAGCGGTTTCCAATGTCCAAAAGCGTATCTTTGTTATAGATAATCAATGCCGTCGTCAGGTGTGTAAAAAGAGAAGATAAAATTAAGAAAAAAAGTAAATAAAAGCACAATCTTAGAGGAGCGACCTGGACGGCGTCCGGACACAGCGGCACCATCTTGCGAGTCTTGCGCCATCTTTCAGCATTGTAACTTTATTGTTAATGCTCAAACAGCAACATTACATACTAACTCAAGTAAAAAGAAAGAAACAAAAAATAATCATAATCAAACACTTTTTAAAAAGAACCAATAAACATTTATATGGTCTGAAAACGACATCTGAATTAAATCCATGTTGACCTAAGCAAGATCATGTCAGAAAATATCTGTTTTGACTGGTACCAGAACAACTCAACAGCAAAAAAAGCCCAAAACTCAAACAGGAAGTCTTGTCTAGTATCCCAAAAGACCCAAACTCTGTTACTGTAACAGTCTTCTATCAGAGGTTGACGGAGCCAGTGAAGAGCAGAAGAAGAGACAAAGTGAGGATAAAAGGTGAAGAGTTTAATGAATAGTCTTAGTTGCATATGTCTCAACGAATAGAGTTTAGAATTAGATTTAGACAAGTTGAAAAAGTATTGTTATACCAAAACTGCTTCAAACAACACTTCATAAACCTTGAATTTCTATAAACACTTCATTGTATCTCTTATTCAAACAGCCCTTGATAATCATAAGACTAACCAACAATGGAAAAATATAAACAACAACATAACAATATGGTATTTGTCATGAGCCGGGTTTGATTTTGTTTTCTCTCTGGTGTTTTTCCTGTCTCTTCATTAATCTCTCAGCTGCTGCTAGTTGCAATCCGTGCGCTCTGTGCGGCTCTCTACACACTTGTTTTCTGTCAGTGCTGATCTGCGTCTCTGTTTCTCCCTGTGTGCCTTTGCTGTCTTTGTCTGACGATTAATGTGTTTACCCACTGTGTCTGAGACCGTGTTCATCCCGTTTGCTGCCGTCATCTGTGCAGGTTTTGTTCTAAGGACTGTTTTTGTGATTGCTCATCCTTTAATTCCGACACGCAGTGAGCGGCGTATTTCTCCTTCGTTGCCTTTTGATCATCAGAACTTCTGCTCTGCATGCAGTGGGCGGCAGCTATTTTCATTCAGTCACTTTTCTAAATAAAGACTATATATTTTTGTACCAGAGTTTCCCATGAGCCTGGCGAGCACTACCCCTTCTCCTCCGCTAGAGGGCAGAACCACCTTGTGACTATCCGTGTAGGAGGAACTATTCATTCCTGTTTAGCTCTCATTGACTCAGGGGCCCAGGATAATTTTCTTGATTTTAAATGGGCTCAACAGCATAACATCTCTTTGCTTGAATTGGAGAGACCTTTTGATTTATATGCCTTTAACGGAGAGAGACTGGCTCTGGTTCGTTATTCGACTTTGCCAGTGAATTTAATTGTCTCTGGTAACCATCAGGAATCTATTTCTTTTTGTGTGTGTGACTCTCCCTCTGAACCTATAATTTTGGGTCATCCCTGGTTAGCTAAACATAATCCTCAGATTAACTGGGAGAAGAACGTTATTCTGTCATGGGGGGTTGCATGTCACGTTAAGTGTCTTGTCTCTGCTATGTCTCCCGTGTCTTCTGTTTCTGTGTTACAGGTTAATCCCGGTGATTTGTCAGGGGTTCTTGAGGAATACTTGGATTTGCGAGAGGTTTTCTGCAAGTCCCGGGCCGCCTTACTACCTCCTCACTGTCCCTATGATTGCGCCATTGAGTTGGTACCTGGTGGTACGCCGCCGCACGGTCGTCTGTAGTCTTTGTCTATTCCTGAGCGCCAAGCGCTGGAGACCTATTTGGCTGAATAGCTTGCCGCAGGTACTATCGTTCCGTCTACTTCTCCCGCTGGCGCTGGGTTTTTCTTCGTTAAGAAGAACGATGGGTCTTTGCGTCCTTGTATAGATTATCGAGGCTTGAATGACATCACTGTGAAGAATCAGTATCCCTTGCCCTTGATGTCATCCGCCTTCGAGATCTTACAGGGCGCAAAGATCTTCACTAAACTAGACCTACGTAACGCCTACCATCTAGTTCGCATAAGACAGGGAGATGAATGGAAGACCGCCTTTAACACCCCTTTCGGTCACTTTGAATATCGTGTCCTTCCGTTCGGTCTGGTCAATGCTCTTCACGTCGAGTCAGTCTCCTTTTTGGGATCGATCATTTCTGCCCAGGGCATAAGTATGGATCCCACAAAGGTGCGCGCGGTTCTCGAATGGCCAGTTCCCGATTCCCGCCTGGCTCTTCAGTGTTTTCTGGGCTTTGCAAATTTTTACAGGCCATTTCTTCGCAATTTTAGCCAGATCGCTGCCCCGCTCTCCGCGCTCACGTCAACCAAGGTGGACTTTATCTGGTCCAAATCCGCTTTGGATACGTTTGAGCGGCTTAAGATGGAATTTTGCTCGTTAGGCGAATGGCGTCATTGGCTCGAGGGTGCCAGTCATCCTTTTATTGTTTGGACGGATCAGCGAAATTTGACCTATTTGAGATCGGCTAAACGTCTTAATGCCCGACAGGCCCGCTGGGCGTTGTTTTTCGCTCATTTCGATTTCATCATTTCATACTATCGGGCCATAAGAATGTTAAACCAGACGCTTTATCCCGTCAGTTCGGCTCTTCAGAGAACAGCTCCTCTACTGACACCATTCTGCCCAAGGGGCGCGTGGTGGGAGCTGGGGTCTGGGGAATCGAACAACGTGTTAGGAGGGCTCTCTCACACGTCACTATACCTTCTGCTTGCCCCGCTCACCGTCTATTTGTGCCTAGAGAGCTTCGCCAGGCCGTCCTAAGGTGGGGTCATACCTCTAAACAAACCGTGCATCCTGGGGTAAGAGGCACGCGTGCTTTTATTCGTCAATGTTTCTGGTGGCCTAAGCTCGATGCTGACATTCGTCGCTTCGTCAATACTTGTCTGGTCTGTTCCCAAACTAAACCGGGAAATTCCCCGCCCGCCGGTTTGCTGGGCACCCTGGAGGCAGGGCAAGGGAGTACAGTCACAGGTTCCTCCAGGGCGGATCCGGAGCCTTGGCAGGCCACACAGGCTTGACAGTCTCTGGAGGGCGCACTGGATGCACGGCCGACTCTGGAGGGCGCACTGGATGCGCGGTCGACTCTGGAGGGCGCACTGGATGCGCGGCCGACTCTGGAGGGCGCACTGGATGCACGGCCGACTCTGGAGGGCGCACCAGATGCGCGGCAGACTCTGGAGGGTGGAGCCACGGCAGCAGGTCCTCCTCCACCATTGACTCTGGAGGGTCGGGCCACGACAGCAGGTCCTCCTCCACCATTGACTCTGGAGGGTCGGGCCACGACAGCAGGTCCTCCTCCACCATAGGCTCTGGTGGGTCGGGCCAGGACAGCAGGTCCTCCTCCACCATAGGCTCTGGTGGGTCGGGCCACGACAGCAGGTTCTCCTCCACCATTGGCTCTGGTGGGTCAGGCCACGGCAGCAGGTCCTCCCCCACCATTGGCTCTGGTGGGTCGGGCCACGACGGCAGATCGTCCACCACCATTGGCTCTGGCAGTGGCAGCGGCAGCGTGGCGGGCTCTGGCAGCGGCAGCGTGGCGGGCTCTGGCAGCGGCACCGGGGCAGGCTCTGGCTGGGGCTGTGACAGCGTGGCAGGAGCTGATGGCGTGCGGAGCCGTAATGGCGGATCGCCGTCCGCAGAGATGGCCGCATTCTCAGGGGCGAGATGTTCTGATGGAGAAAGTCCCAGAGCGTGAACCCGCACAGTCATAAGGCTGCTAAACACAGCTGACTGCCAAGGCAGATCTCGCACGTCCGGAAGCTCTACGGGACTGAACTGGCGTGCCGTGCTCCAGAACGCCGCGGAGAGAACCGAGTCGCTCAGTCCCGTTCGTTCGGCCAGCGTGAAGTTCCCCTCCACGAAGTCCTCAAACGAAGAGGCGCGGCGGACGAGCGCGCCGAGTCCTGCGGTGAATGCCATCTCTTTTTTGTTTGGTCGGATGTTCTGTCACAGGTGAAGGCTCGTGAGGCTCGCGCTTGCGCTTCCTTGCGAGCAGAGAGTACACAGAGGTGGGAATCTGAAACAAACCGACATTTATTTAAACAGGAAAACAAGAAAATAGCAACAAGCTACGCAGAGTACACAAACCTACATGCAACGTTAACATCCGACAAAAGACTATACATGGGACGTGGTTTAAATAGACATACTAATCACAGACATCTGGAACACACACGGCTGGCAGAGGGTAAAACACTAATGAGAGGGCGGAGTTACAAATGGGAGCACAAGGACATGAAAGACAACAAGCAAAACACAGACAAGACGCCTGAGGGCGTGACAGTTTTACTAAAATACAATACATTAATACATTATTAAAAAAACAGCAACATTGAAAAAAGTGTGAAATATTATGGCAGAGGTATCTTATCCATTTTTAGAACATTTCGGTTATACCTGTGTTACTGTAAAGTACTGGATTTTACACCAATGAATAAATAAAAACTACAATGCAGTTTTCTAAAAATAAAAATATATACTGAAAAAATACAGATGTGAGTATTAGTGTATGTGCAAAAAGACAACAAAGGTAAAAGTTCAAGCAAGAGAACAAGACGGGACGGAGGGTGTTTTGGAGGTGGTGTAGGGATGGTGAGGAGCACAGGGGATGATGGCATGATGTGGCGAAGAGATAGTGATGGGAGGAGGATGATGATGATGATCCCCTGTTTGGCACAGGGCACAGACTCAGAGCTCACAACCCACAGCAGAGTCGAGGAAGGAGTCAAGATATAGATGTTGTGGCTGCTGAAATTTGAGGGCCGAGCGATAGAGACAGAGCTCATCTGAAGGCATAGGCAGAAGGTCGATGGAGCTGAGCAGTGCACTAGGGAAGTGATGACTGACCAAGAGGGAGCCGGTGGGACGAGGTCACTTCTTTGAGTTCGACTGGATCTGTGAAAGGAAAAAATAATTGATATAAAATTAGACAAAAACATTTTGCATCCATTATTGAATATTTTTTTTATAATTTACATTGATATTTATTAGATTTATTTGTTGACATCTCAGTTTACCTTTTGGCAATCTCCTCATCAAGCCTGACATATTGTGACTTTCTTATCCTCTTGTTTGTCGTCACTGTACAGCACTCCGAGTTACTCTGAACATAAGATTAGACATCAGCCCAACAAAATCACTTTCACACTCAACAACAACAAAAATACAAACTCACTAATATTTTTGATAAATTATTCAAGCAACCTGTGCAGGGTATGGAAAGGAATCACACATTATCTAAGTTACCTGGAATGGACGTAATGTTATTCCTTGAATTTTTCTACCAAAATTGACCAAACCACCTCCATTAGGCTTAATTCATAAATATCTAATAACGTTATTAAACACAAGTTTTACCTTAATTTACAGTGAGGTTTTTTGTAAAAAAGGAAAAAACAGAACACACCGCTAGGCCTATATTTTCTAATTAATGTCATCACTCACCCTTAAGATGCTCCAAAACCTCCAAAAAGACTTCCGTTCATCTTCAAAAAAAGCTTGTGTCTCCGAAGAAAGATGAATCACCACAGATGTTCACGTTTCTAAAGTTCAGCGAAAAAGCATGTACGTACGCCATGTACGTTAATCCATATGAATCGCGTAGTTTCCTCCAAGTGCTCTAAAGAGACACGATCGCTCTATAATATAACTGCTTACATTTAGACTTATACTGTAATCACATTCAAGAGACATTTGCTCGCGCATCATATTTCTCATACTGAGGTCTCAGGCGCGAACTCGTTATCACATGTACCAATCAGAGCCGAAAAATGAGTCATGTAAAAGGCATCAACATAATTAACCAAAGTAACAACATATTTTAAGCAGGCCATTGCAATGCTTAACAAATAGTTGACAAACGTTTGTACATTGTAAATGTCTAACTTTTACTTTATACTTTTCCAAATACTTAAAATATAAATACGTACATATTGCAAATATTTAGCAGTTTGTGTAGACATGGTTATGAATTACATTAAAAACCCACTAAAAGTGTAATTATTTAATGTTCTTACACAAAGTACACATAAAATATACTTTAAATAAGAGTAACACAAGTGTGTTTTCTGTAAATACACTAAAACGTCACTAAAAGTATGCTTAATTTTAGTATATTCCTTAAAAGTGTATTAAATAATATATTGATTAAAATTGTATTTTTACTATACTTTTTAGGAATATATTAAACATATGCTTGTATTTAGCATAATCCCCAAAAGTGTAATTAAGCATATATTTAATACAAAAGTATTTCTAGTACACTTTGTAAAAATTCATTACAAGTATGCTTATGTTTAGCATATTTCGTAAAAGTATAACTAAGCATATATTTAATACTTTTTAGAAATATACAAAATATAGTTATCAAAGCTTATTAAACTTTTTTTGGCATTTTTATTACTTAAGATTGGGGACAAATTTACAAAAGACTATGTCAGTGTCTTTCAGTTTTATTGTTACCGTATTGTTGATTATTGTTAATTCATTCAGCAATCTATAGCAATATATATCAATATCAATCTATAGCTATTGCTTGTACATTTAATTTAGAAAGTGCTCCTATTTAATGTCCAAATTACACCTTCAAGTCATCTTGTCTCTTAAGTGGCAAATGCTGGATTATTTCATTTCATTATTTTGAGAATTTGTAGTAAACACATGCACACATACAATACCATATGACTTTAATATAATTTATACAAAAATAAGATGTCATTGTCATTTAGCCAAGATTAACACGATTAAGTTATCAAATAACACAATGTACTGTATTCCAGCAGGAAAACAACAACAACAACAACAACAACAACAACAATGCATATATATATATATATATATATATATATAGAGAGAGAGAGAGAGAGAGAGAGAGAGAGAGAGAGAGAGACAGATGTACACTCATACAGTGATCATTAAAGCCATTGTTTGTTCAGTCAACTAGAACTGATGAAAATACAGGAAGGTTAAGGATGAGAAAAAAAGTATTTTTAGTCACACAGCCAGAGGCCTCTGACTGACTCATTGCCTTCACTGCATTTACTGATGACTTGATGATTGATCTTTGTGGAACCCCACTGTGAGATTTTATTCTTGGGCCAAGACTTTATACTTATTCAGCCATTATGAGTCAGATAAAGAGATTACGCTCTCAAGAAGAATTCACACATCCTGCGTGCTTTCTCCAGGTGCCTTCACAAAATTAAAGGTAAATCTCCTGGGGCTGTAAAACGCATTATGAATCACAGCACATGTGCACCTGTTTATGGAGGTTAGCGTGAGGATGCAGGAGCTGATTGTGTTTTTTTTTTTTTTGCATGTACATAAAATACACCTGGATGCATCTGTGGACTTGGACAAAACAATGAAGATTTTCTGTGGGTGGTTTTGAGTAAAGCTTTACTGTCTTTATTTATTTATGTCCAAATGTCCACACAAAACCAACATTGTGTGGAACTGAGGATCCTATGATAAAAACAGCTACAGTATATACACTGTAGTAAAAAACAAACAAAAAAACAGCAACAATAACAACACAAAACTTTGCAAGTGTTATCATATTAAGGTTTTCCTTTTTTTTTTTTTTTTTTTACTAAGAATTACTTTTGTTTAAGTTACCTAAAAATCTGATGGTCACATCTCATATTAACATCACAAATCACATATTTACCATAAACAAACAAGTTAAAACATATTAATTTACACGAAGCATAAAATAAAATAAAAATTATTTGTAAAGGCACTAAATTACTGGTTTTGTTTGTGTGTGTGGTTGCAACGTGTGTGTGTGTGTGTGTGTGTGTGTGTGTGTGTGTGAGAGAACATGGTATTTTTTACATTTTGGGAGCAGTGAGTTTTGACCTGTTGGGGACATTTTTTGGGCCCCCATGAGGAAACAAGCTTTTAAATTATACAGAATTAAGTTTTTTGAAAATCAAAAAATGTTTAAAGTTTCTGTAAGGGGTAGGTTTAAGTATAGGGTTGGTGTAGGGCTATAGTATATTGAGTTTGTACTGTATAAAAACCATTACACCTAATATCCCCATAAAACATGGAAACACAACATTTGTGTTTGTGTGCGTGTGTGTGTGTGTGTGTGTGTGTTGATAGTTAATACATAAACCAGTGTTAACTTAATTCTGTACACCTTATCAATTGTTCCTGTATCTTAAAATGTATTATCTTTCATTATATCAAAAGACAAAAAGAAAGAATACACAGACCAAAATAACACTAAAAAAGTCTATATGACTAGCTGGATTTTGAAACCATAGAAATCTTACACAAAAACACTAAAAACAAAACTTGCAGCATTGTATATGATAAACAAAGCAAATTGTAAACACAGTCAGTTTTGATTTAAAATATAAATCCAAAATTTAGCATGATAAAGAAGGTCACAAAGACAGACAAAGAGCACATGTCATTTGACATCAAAGATGTGGTAAATCTTCAGGCAGCAGTTTAAGAATGCGTCCAGGATTTCGGCATTAGCATTCGGAATGGTATAATGATTAAATTTTGGTCTGTTCCTCATGCAAAGCAATTCTTTGTCCTTGAAAAATATTGATTATGCACAATTATTTGAAAAAAAATATCTATTTCTGTTTCGACTAAGCTTTGATTAGACTGTTACTTCAACATACAATATGTCAGCCTTATGATGCCAAGCCCCTAAAACCGCTAATGGGCTCTTTTGCCATCTGTATAGTGAAGCGTGTAGCAGCTTGTGAGTGAGAATGAAGTGTTTTGCCTTGTTTTATGCGTACATACACCTTACTCAAGTTCAATGACTAGTTTTTGCTCATCATCACTGCTGCTGTTACTGTCCTCGTGTTCCAGGTAACTACTGATACCTAAATATGTTGGGTTGCTATTTATAGCTGGGGGACATATTAGAGTGTGCATCTCTTGGTGTAAACTGGGCCCAGCACTGCATGATGAACCAATGCTTGCATTAACTGTCTTTGTCTTTAAAGCACCGCAGTTATTTTGCAAAACACTGGCTGATACAGGTGTGCCACTCAAGTCATGCTTTGATGTCTCTACTTGATTGTCTTTTGAATAAATCCAGTAGCTCATAGGACCCCTTGACTGCGTCTCCTTTTGGAATTCATTTTGCGTTGTGTTCACTTTGAATGGATGCACCAAAAGATGTGTGCATGTTTGGTTATAATATTTTGGTGCAGGTAACTCCATTTGGCTTGCGTCTTGAGAAGCACTATTCCCCATATATTCACCCATGCTGTCTTTTCTGGTGTTGTTATATTCCCCCTGACCTTGATGTTCAAAGGCTTGTGAAACCATTTTTGTGCAAAGAGATGCTAATGGATTGTTTGACACTCCAAATTTCTCTTGCTGAAGTGGTTCTGAAATGCTGAGGGACACTTCCCGAGGACAATGTGGGTCTTGAGCAGATGTTTGATGGTCCTCACAAGAAGCTGCATCCTTCTATTGTCAAAGGAAACATACTTAACATTAGTACACATTATGGAATGCCCTAGACTGTCTACAGAAGGTCCCTTATAAGGCTGTCTTTTGGTTGGATGTGAAGAGGTTTATTACTTAATACTTATACAATTTAATCAAAATAAAATAATAAAAAAAGAAACTTAAAAATAGCCTATGATATAGTAAATTGTCACAGTGTAAAAATTGTTGCTATATGTCATTGTTGTCAGTGTTGTGCTACATACTTGGTTGTGTATTTCACTTTTTTTTTTTTAGATTTGAATGGACTTTTAGGAATTCTCCTGTCGCTACTTGTGCTCCCTAATCACCTCCCATTATTCATGAGCCCTTTCTTTCTTTTCTCTCACCTTTCTGTTGTTTCTTTTGCCATTGGCTTTGGAACCGTGGCCTGTGTTGTTCTTGTCAGCCATCTCTGTGCTGGCTTTCCCCCCCTCTCCACCTCCATTCTCAGGATTTTTGGGTATCGATTCCTTGCTCTGTCTCCCAGGGTCCCTCCATAAGCTTTTGAGGGTACCATCCTCCCCTGATCCTAAGGGCAGAACAATAAATAAATACACAGTATGCAGCATGTCTGTCCATGATGCCAGGTCTTAGGTTATTCTTTTGTTGCATTACATAAGTTTGATTCTATGTCCTATGAGGGCAATTTCAAGTATTGAAATAATTTTACTGCACAAGAGAATGGACAGGTAGTATAATACATCTTTTTAAGGTCCAAATGTCCACACAAACATTATGTGAATCTGAGGAATGCTCCAAAGATGAAAACATAACACAAACATGAACATAACATGAAACTTTACAGGGAAAACAAATCAGTGTAAAGGCACTAAATAATGGTTTGTGTGTGGATAATTGTCATAACAGTAATAATGTAATAAAGTACCTGTGTAACATGGAGTAAGAAGCATACTGATCCATTTGCAGGGCTTTATTTAGGTTGGTCAACAAGCAAGGGTAATCACCAGTAATCAAGGGCAGCGTAGACAATCCAACAGAAGAAACAATACTCAGGCAGTAGTCACAAAGGCAGGCAGCAATAATCACAAACGGGATAAACAGTCCAGGGTCATACACAGAAATCCAAAACAGGGAAAAACGCTTAGAATACCGACCATAGGGAACGATAAGACTTTGCGAAGAAGTGAATAAAGTCCACGCCTTAAATAGACGGAATAATGACCGATGAATGAGAAACAGCTGTAACGGAAGAAGCGGAGGTGCATGGGTATAAAGTGTCCGGGTAGGAACTCAGAATGGGACTGCATAAGAAACTGCATAAGAAAGCCCTTACAATTACCGGGAGAGCCGTCATACTTCTCGGGAAGAGCCAGTCGAGTAGTGTTAGCC
>JAUMHG010000051.1:424154-443416 GCA_032359395.1 Enteromius anoplus
CGCCAGCAAAACTCATCAGCGGAGGATCAGAATCAGCTGCAACCACTTAGCCCGCAGCCAGATAAGCTGCGTGAGGCACCCACAACACTGAGCAGAGCTTCATTTGACTCGGTGCCGCCGAACTAACCACTATCTCTCCTTCTTCCTCACAGACGCCAGTGTTTGAGCTTGCTTACCTGCATCCACAAGGGGAAAACAGACCCGGCTTGAACCGCCTACACTGCCTTTTTCCCGGGACAGAACGCATGTATATATAATTGTTTATTCAACAATATTTTATATTGAACTATTAGAAATTAAATTTCTCTCAATCACCAGCTCACAAATAAGGGCCACCTGTCTCCACTTACCTGAATGCTTTTTAAGCCACAGTCACCAGTCATTCCCTGGCTGAGCTCAAGGTAACAACTTTCACCCTATGCTTTTGTCTGCTGGCCTTCGTGGGATTGTTCACCTCTCTGAATCTGCCGCTCTTCTGTCACCTGCACCGAGCACTGAAAGCATCCTTTTCAACAAGACTCGTAAGAGACTATTTCTATTACTCACGTAAGCTTCAGGAGAAGCCTTGTGTTTTGTGATCATGAGATCGCTTTTGATGGACAATTTCTGATTAAGTTACTTTTGTTTGTGCACCGCCTGATCCATGGGCGTTATGATTATGATCTGAGCTCTATGAATAAATATATGTTGATTTCGAGAGTCTGCGCTGCAAGAGTGCCCTCCAGAGTCCGCGCTGGAAAAGCCACAGCCCAAAGAAAATTTTTTGGGGGGGCTATAGGGTCCCACAGCAGCCGCAGGCAGACCCTGAGTCACCACGACCACAGGCAGCCCCTAAGTCACCACAGCCGAAGGCAGCCCTCGAATCACCACAGTCGAAGGCATCCGCCTCCCCAGCGTCCTGACCCACCATGGCCTCCCAAGGCTCCTGATCCGCCCTGGGGAAAACCAGTAACTCTGCCCCGTGCGGCCTCCAGGGCATCCACCTCCCCTCCCCCTGGGAGGTGATGTCACGCCGTCTCTGTCTGTGGGCGCTGATCTCAGCGCAGTCACAGTCACTCTCTCTCAAGGTAACAACCTTCGTGGGATTGTTCACCTCTCTGAATCCATTGGAGTCTTACTGGATACGTTACCTGAATCCCTGACTCATCTGCCACTCTTCTGTCACCTGCACCGAAAGCACCCTGTTTCAACAAGACTCGTAAGAGACTATTTCTGTTACTCACGTAAGCTTCAGTAGAAGCCTTGTGTTTTGCGATCAGGAGATCGCCTTGATGGACAATTTCTGATTAAGTTACTTTTGTTTGTGCACCGCCTGATCCAAGCTCTATGAATAAATATCTGTTGATTGACGCATGGAGAAGCTTGTGTGTGAGAAGAGCTCTGATGAGAGTAGATGACTCACATGCTAATGATCAGGAGTGGAAAGCTACAAAACTGTTTTTTTAAACATCCATGTTTGACCTCAATTGTTTTGGATGTAGAAGTGTCAGATAGTGACAACAGGTCTTTTGACAGATGCTTCATTTTATTTCATACCTTTATTTAATCAGGAAAATATTATATAATATTATACTTTTTTTTTCATTTTATGAAAGAATACAGAAACACAGAACAATTCATTAAATGATATTCTAAAGTGAAATTTATTCATCTAATCTTGTCCATCTAGCAGGAGTCTATCAGCAGCTGTTTTTACATGTACAGATTTACCAGATGCTTTTTATTCAGAATCGGTCTGTGACTTCTCTCCAGTGTACAATTAAGTTCACAAAACCTGCCCCTTTCTTATAAATGACTGCAAGTTTACAAGCTGACTCTGGACTCAGTCACCAACCAAGGGACAGAACCAAGCCCTGCCCTGCATTTTATTTTATTTTTCAGTGATCTGTTTCACTCTAGATGTATGTCATAATACAGAAAAAAAATTACACTTTCCTTACATCACAGCTTTAAGTATACAAAAGAGTGTATTTAAAGCTTGAGTCAAGTCTCATGTTTGAGCCATCAGAAGACCTTTGTTATTTATGAAAGAAGAATGTGAAAAACTGGAGACAACGCAGGAGGATATAAGTTTCTAAGTTTTGATGGATCAGATTTAAGCTTGAGTAGCTCTGTAACTGTACCTGTCAGTTTCTTTTGAAGGTCAATCATGGCTTCGGGTTTCTCATAGTTAGCTCTCATTTGCACCAGTACATCCATGTTGTCATTTACGAGTTTCTGACAATGACAACATGATTTAATTCAAACATTAGTACACTTTTATTAGCTGTTTAATTAGCCATGTTTTTCAATTTTATCTAAATATGTCCTTATTTTGAAAGATGTCATACCTTTAGTTCTCCAACTTGGGATATGATGTGCCACATGAGGTTCTCATTCAAAAACTTCAGTCCATAAGGGCCGATCAGTTCAGCCAACGATCGCAAACCTGCACAGAAATACTTCACCATAAATTCACAATATGGCTTTTGCCATTTATACTTTTAACATAATATTATAGTATTTTAAATAAATACAAACAGAGGGAGTGTGTGCTTGTATATAGAATGATTTAAATATATCTTCACACATATTTTATTATATTGTATTATTATTACTATTACTATAAGGAATACATGCAATATTAATGTTTGAAACAAATGCTTTAGATTGCATTCATGAAAATCAAAGCAGTATACAGATGCAGTCGACTGAAATGTGAAATACAATATTTAGATTCTATGTTTAGCTGTATAGCTGAAATATTATCTTAATTTTCAGCTCACCACAAATGTCGGAGTATTCTTCAGCACGAAAGCTCTGCTCATTCTCAGTGTTCTGGTTCACGAAACACTGTGTGGTAGGACAGTGGACTATGAGAGCGCTACTGGCCTGACGCAAGAGACCCTCCAGAAACCTGACCACACAAACCACATTTAAATCAGAGACCACAAATCTGGTCTAGAACAACAGCTGCAATTTTTTGTGAATTGTCTGTGATTCAACGGCTCTGTCATAAAGGCAGTTCAACTGAACAAACACTGCAGCCAGGTACCAGGGGAGAATGTTTTGACATTACTTTTCAGGACTGTTTATGTACAGTTGTTGTGAACAGGATGGATGTCTGGGGTCGACTGCCATTGCCCACACTGCCATTGCATTACTGTAGTCACGGAGCGTTGGTTAAACGTCTGATGCATATAGTACACTTATCTGGAAACACTTCAGGAGTTTCAAATAATAATTGAATAATACAGGTTTTCCGGGAGACGTGTGTGTCATGCCAAACCCACTTCACATAAGAAGAAAGCCTTCGTGTTTATAACTCGTCGTGATGACGAGTGCTTATCAGGATCAACTAAAGGCTGGATTTTCAAAAGTATGTGAAATATTTAAAGTTCATGGCATAGAACCTTTAAAATACATCCAAGCTTTTTACACACTGGTCTGTTGTTCTGGTGACATTTCCAAAACATGACTGGTTTCTTTAGCTGTCAGTAAAACAACCTCTTGTGGCGGTCTTGGCCATTCAAAGTGGACAAAGTTCCCAGACCTTCAGCCGTTACAAGAGACTACAAGTACACGTTGGTTGGATTTTGTGAGTGGGGGTCACTGGTGGTAGGGAAAGTCTCAGAAGGAATGGGCTAATACAGTTTCACGAGGTCTTACCAGTTTGTATAGAGCGTTGTGATGGTCTGTGCTCCATAAGAGTCCAGCGGCTGCGTCTGCTGCAACAAGACGCTCTTCACCAGGCGCGTGACGTCAATGTTGATGTAGCAGCTGAGGCTTTGCAGACTGGTAACATAGGCCTGAATCCCAGCCAGCAGCTCAGAGGGACGGGCGATTTCGTGAGTGCTCTGGTTATAATTGGCCATCTGCACAATGACCCTGAAAAATCGCTAGTGGTTAGGTCACAGTAATGCTGAATGAACAAAGGGTAACACTTTAGAATACTGTTCCATCTGGTAACACTTTACAACAGAGATGGGGACAAGTCACATATGGTCAAGTACATGCAAGTCTCAAGTCTTTACCATCAAGTCTCGAGTCAAGTCTCAAGTCACAGTTTAGGCAAATCAAGCAAGTCAAGTCAAGGGTTCACCCTAAGCAAGTCAAGTCGAGTCCTGATAAGTTTCAAGCCAAGTCAAGTCAAGTTGCGGTACTAAAATAAATGTATATATTTTGCATCCATAATGGACAGAAAGTGAATGAAGTGCTTGTTGTCAGTGATAGACAGGGGCATGTTGCAATTAATTATTAGATCAGATATTAGTGCATCTATAATGGCTTTTTGTCGAGGGTGGTTGACTGGATATTTAGTAGTCTGGGGTACAATGAACTGCGACATGGATGGCTGCTGTAAATAGCAGTGTATTTTTGAAATATTCATCATATATTATATATTATATCATATATAAAAAATACCAAACCAATCATGGAAAACTGTAAACATTAAAGCTAAATTTTCTATTTCTACTGGTTTCATTGGTATACAGCACACAACATTTTGTAGTTATTGTGAGTGCACACACAAAAACAATTAACACTTAACGTTAACCGATTCAGAGATTGAATTATTATTGTCAGTATGACCAAAACGTTTTGAAAGATTTTTTTATGGAGAAGTGATCACAAGGACGCGTTCATCTTAGATTGTCATGCAGTACACACAAGCTGCTATTCAATAACATTACCACATGCAGTCAATCCAAACAAACACTTGAACATGCACACATTTAATATAGACATTAACGTTATACCCTACATGTAATATCGAGAAGCCCCTTCATTTTAAGATGCACCCAACATTAAAATTTGGGCTGCGCCACTGGTATAGCGTTGTACTTTGAGCCGTAACGTTAGATGATTATCACATTTCTGATAAAAACATGCAACCAAGGCCAAATTATGACAAACAGAAACAATTAATTCATTAACGTTACATAAGTAATTGTTTTATTAAATAAACTATAAAGAATTTGGACTTTCTTAACTTTCCTTGTGATTCTTGAAATGCCGGACGGAATTTGATGTTTTGGTTGTCGTGTCGGCTATACTTGCATTGCATTCTCAGCATCGTGCAAATCTTTTTTTAATGGTACGGTCCGATTCAAGATCCTTATAGCCAAACGTGACTATTTGTGGAGCTCGACTATTTTCTGCTATGTTTAGTGCGGTTTGAGTTGTGCAGCGTTAAGGGAACAGGCGCCAATTATGGTGATGCTGAGTCACAATTATTTTATTAAACAAATTATATTTAAAAGTTCAATTCTACGTCAAATCTTCCACTATAAGTCAAGTCAAGTCTCAAGTCACTTGCTCTCAAGTCAAAGTCAAGTCAAGTCATTTTCTTACTTCCATCAAGCAAGTCCTGAAAATTGTGACTCGAGTCCCCCATCTCTGCTTTACAATAACAGTACATGAATTATCAATTACTTGACCACAAAACTAATGATGAGTTAAGACATCTATTAATCAAGAACTAACTTAACTACAACATGTCTCACATGAATTACTGCATGAATAACGCCACCTTAATTACATGGTAGTAAATGTTAGTTTATGCATGTTAGTTAATGTATGAATTAACAATTTGTGGTAAACTATATCAAACATGTTTTAATGGATCAGCTGCCACCTGCAGCTGTTACAAACATCAGTGAATGACAGAGAACTTCTTGAAAATTTTACATTTAACCTAACTCATCCAACAAACAATGATGTGTTCATAATTAAAAACAAGTTCATCTCATCCTGTTTTAAGTGATTCCACCGCTGCCATCCTATAATAATGTTTTCATTATAATTAATCTGACACAATTTTCCAATTTAAAATCATCGAGAAGATGATAATCACTTTGGTTCTGTTGTATATTGTTTACTGTCATTATATCATAATAATGCACTGAAGTCAGATGTTTCTCTTGTGCTCTTGCTCTTCTTTTGGTTCCACTATTGCAGTTCCTTCACCATCCAAATACAGCCACAGGACCTCTGCTCTTCCACTTCTTTACAAACCCCGAAAAGCACCAAATATCTGATTTAGATTAGCTGAGTATGTATAAAAAAAACGTGTAATTGATAACTTTTTAAAGATGTTAACAGGTGACAAATTTATAAAAAATGTTGTGCCATTAAAGCATGTTTGATTTAGTTTACCACAAATTGTTAATTCATACATTAACTAACATGTAGTAACTAACATGTAATTAAGTTGGTGTTATTTGTGCAGTAATTCTTGTGAGTCATGTTGTAGTTAAGTTAGTTCTTGATTAATAGATGTCTTAACTCATCATTAGTTTAAAATCAAGAAATTGTTAATTCGTGTACTGCTATTGTAAACTGTTACCGTTCCATTGTGAATTAATATCTACACAGGAACAAATGGTTCCTTCCTAAAGTCTAGATTAGAGTAAGGCACTTACATACAGTGGAAGTCTGTAACAGTTAAAAGACAAGATTCATAAGAATAACCACAAGGTGTGAGCAATATATGTGTTCACATTATTTTACTGTGAAAACCTTCTCTGTGTAAAGTTATTTCCGATTGTATCAGTTTCTGCCTGTACTTTCACTGTAAGTGCTTCATTGTAACCTACATTTTTGCTTCTTTCTCTTTGAAGAGGGAGAAGAAGAAGAAAAGTGATGAACTTAGGATTTAACTTTGACACATTGTGCAACTGAGAGGATTTCAACGCTCATCTTGTCAAAAGTGCAGTTTTATTGTAAATAGTTAAAATTGAGCAATACTTGTTGAGTCTGATCTCCAGCTGTGAGAGGAGGAATTCAGCAGGTACAAGGATGTTCTTGAACACGCTGAAATCGGCACAGATACTGTAGGAAGCACAGAGCTCTGTGAGCGCCAGGTGCATCTTATCCAGACTACAAGAGAAGAGAGCCGGTGACAGTTCATATCTACAGCTGACTGCTCTTATAATGACACTGAGATGAGACGATACGTACTTTGTGATGATGACTCTGTCCTTTCGGTGGCTTTCCGTCCCTGGTTTCTCTTTAGGCACATCTCCTTTCTTTGGTAACGACTTCTTCAGTTTTTTATTGCGTGCTGTACTAATGGTCTCGGCACTATGTTTAGGCAGTAACTAAAACACAGCGCAACACAGCTGAAAAACACTGCACTCTTATAAATCTGATTATACAGTCGGTACGGAAAGTATTCAGACCCCCTTAAATTTTCAAAACCATTGGCCAAGAGCTTTTTGCGTCGCTTTTTGAAGCTCAAGGTACCTCTTTTTAGTAACTTTTCGACATGAAGGGTCCTTCATTGCTTTTAGTTGATTTGCTTAATATAATGGTTTACGTGCATATATAAATTTATTAAATAATTTATATGGCTTTTCACAACCAATGTGTCACGATCCTGGTGCGGAAGAACGAGCTGAGATTCAAATCTCTTCAAATAACAGTTATTTAATACTCACAAAGGTTTACAGACAGGCAGGTAGGCAGATTGGGTAGCACACACAGATGTAGAACATTAAATGACCGGACAACATGAACTAAAATGAACGTAACTTCAATAGGGCAGACAATGACGCTAATTAACAAGACACACCTGGACAAATCAAATAAAACAGAAACTAGGTCACAGAGAGCACATGGGGAAATGACAACAAACACAGAGTCGGAACGTTACAGTTCGCCCCCCTCCCGGAAGCCGCGTCCTCACGGCGAAAATAGACAGGGCGTGAGAAAAAGTCTGGAGGAGGTTCTGGAGGTGGACAGGCAGCCGGGAGGAGGACTACGTACAGGTTCCAGGGCGGTGACGACGGAGGGAGGAGCCAGGGAGGATACAGGAGGGATCTGAGGGTCCAGGGCGGTGACGACAGAGGGAGGAGCCAGGGAGGATACAGGAGGGATCTGAAACAGGAGAAGTCTGGGAGGACCCAGAACCCAGTCATCGCGTAGAACCGCTGGAGAGCCCGAAGCGGAGACGGAGAGCTGAGGATCGAGGGCGCCAACGAGGATCCAGAGGCCCGAGGCGAAACAGATGGCGCCAGCGAGCGATAAGGAAACGTGGATCCGGAAGGCGGCAGCGGAGCCAGAGCGACAGCGGACTGAGGCATAGTCGGAGGGAGGGAGGAGCCTGACGGAGCCGGCAGGATGGAGGGACGAGGCGTAGCTGGAGGAGTGGAGCCCAGAGGCGATGGATGGTCGACGACCGACCAAGGCGGAGCCGGAGGGACGATGGAGCCTGGTGGAGCTGGTGGACTGATGGGACACGGTGGAGAGAAGGGAGCTAGGTGGCATCGTGGAGCTGATGGGTCGGAGGGACGAGGCGGAGTCCGAGACTTTGAGGCTGGAGGCGGAGCGAAGGGATCATCCAGCCATGACGCAGATGGCATGGACATAGATGGGTGGACGGGCGGGCGGGTTTTCATTCCCCACACCAGCTGCAGGAACAGGCACAGGAGGGCGCTTCCTAGGAGCGGGAACTGGCGGAAGTCTGCGAGGCATTGGCTCTAAGGGACGTGCCGCCTAGGCGCAGGAACTGGAGTCTTCCTGAATACTTTGTCCTTTATGTGCAACCCCAGATCGCTCAGCTCACCCTCAGCCATGGTGCAGTGGGCGGAGCTCCACTCCGCGCTTTCGCTGTGCGTGGCAAACTCCACTGTGGCGGGCTCACACTCCGGCTTGCGCACCTGGACTTGCGTCACTCTTTCAGGCTCCATAGCGCACCTCAGCACTGTCGCGTCCGTTTGCAATGGCTTATTGGTAGCGCCGGGCTCTGTCGTGGCGTCAGCGGTGGGCTCAGAGATCGGCTCCGCTTCGTAAGGTTTAAGGTTCCGGTCATTCTGTCACGATCCTGGTGCGGAAGAAGGAGCTGAGATTCAAATCTCTTCAAATAACAGTTCTTTAATACTCACAAAGGTTTACAGACAGGCAGGTAGGCAGATTGGGTAGCACACACAGACGTAGAACATTCAATGACCGGACAACATGAACTAAAATGAACGTAACTTAAATAGGGCAGACAATGACGCTAATTAACAAGACACACCTGGACAAATCAACTAAGACAGAAACTAGGTCACAGAGAGCACATGGGGAAATTACAACAAACACAGAGTGGGAACCTTACACAATGTTGACGCAAGAATTCTTGAATTCACAAATCAATCAGTTTGCCTCAAAAGGCTTGGAATTTTAATATTTTTCAAATAAATTATGACGGTGGTTGCATCTGCCTGCTGTTGTGATTACTCAGACATGTTTGGATCCATTTGCAAGAATAGTCGTACAGGCTTGGTCAATCAACAACGAATGGGATAACAAAGGCAAGTCAGAGACGTAGTCAAACACAGGCAAAAGGGGAAATAACAAACAACACTTGGGGCAGAAATCCCCGAGGTGCATGGGCGAAAAGGGTCCAGGTAGGAATGTTAGTAATCCGGGGAAGGTTCACACTGATGACGGTCAGACAGGGCCACAGATTGTAGGTTTAGGGGCAGAGTTTGGGTTACTCATAAATGTATAAATAGTATAATTTAAATAAAACTCTTTTGACTGTTTGCATTGAAAAATCACACCCCTACATATATGCAATAATGCCACTGTTTTTACCCAATATATCTTTTAATTATGACGATAAAATTAAAACATTTTCGCATCGGCATATTGACGCTTAGGGTTTCCTAATTAAAACAACGGAAGACCCTTCGCGTTGAAAAGTACCCTGAGCTTCAAAACGTGACGCAAAAGAGTCTTGCCCAAGCATCAAAATGTGACGAGTTGGAGTGAGACTGTGTTGCTTAAAGGAATAGTTCACCCTTAAATGAAATTCTGTTGTCATTTACTCACCCTTGAGTAGTTCTAAACCTGTATGAGTTTCTTTTTTTTTGCCGAACACAAGGGAAGATATTTCTTCAATAAGTTTGTAAGCAGGCTGTTTTGGTCACCATTGACTTATATAGTATTATTTTCCTACTATGGTGACCAAACCAGCCTGCTTACTAACTTATTGAAAAAATAGCTAGAAAAAATGTTGGTTGATCCTTATGCCTTCAAGTCACACTGAATCGTGATTATGTTTCAAGTAACCTAATTTACCTTCTCATGTAGGTTGCACTGTTCAGCACATATCTCCAGCACAACCGAACACGTCAGACGGGAAATCTCCTCCAGAAAGGTCACACACAGCCTCAAGCTTTGAGTCTCTATTTCTTCAGCCTAGTCCATTTGCACATGTGCAGTTAACAATAAACATATGAAAGTACAGCATTTAGTAGTAGTGCAAATAGTGTTTCAGATTATCCTTTGAAAAAGATTATCCTCCTTAAAAATGTCCCTTTTGGCCTTTATAGGACTAAATGTCATATATTATATTAGAAATGATCATGGAACAAAACGTATTTTGATTCCACTGACTGGTTGTGAGATACAAGACATGGACAGCTGGACAGTCTGTAAGCAATAACAGATTTCAGAAATAGTGGTCACAGTGGACCCAGTTTTGGCATTATGCATGATATGTGGATCAGAACTGAATGATTATATCTTTATTATTGTGACAATGCCCCAGACACCACTGACTGTCTGTAAAGGTGTGAATCAGTT
The DNA here is from genome assembly GCA_032359395.1 of Enteromius anoplus. Taxonomy (NCBI): domain Eukaryota; kingdom Metazoa; phylum Chordata; class Actinopteri; order Cypriniformes; family Cyprinidae; genus Enteromius; species Enteromius anoplus. Next base: position 434,712 of record JAUMHG010000051.1, read on the forward strand.
TGCCCACAGAAATACAATATCTAAAAAGTCTTGCAGGAACAAGTTGGACAAGCTTATGCATACAGAAGTCTAGCAGTACTGACCTCTTCTGGACAGAGCGGATGCAGACACTGACTGAAGTGTGAACAGATGACGGGGAAAGCCGTGAGGTAGCGCTGCATGGACACGTCCTCACTGTTCTGAGAGAACAGCTTCTCAAACACCCGAGCGTGGAAACTGAAACATTACAGGCACGTCAGATTCTGTAACTTGATGTCTTTTTAAAGACTCACAGATGATGCAGATTGCCTTCAACAGTTAGTAATAATAATACAAATATCACTTGCTTGATTCGGTCTTGGTAACTTCATGAATTTTCAGCAGTGTATGGTATGTGTTTGTGGTTAAATGAGTCCCTAAAGAAAAGTATTCTTCTATATTGATGGTCTCAGTATTATCAATCATCATTCTATAACTCTGAAACATCATTAACATCAACGGAAAAAGGAAAGACCAACATAGTATGGGGTTTATTAATGGCAAATGGTGTCAACGTGGCATTTGTGAAGTTAATAAAAAAAGCCAAAAGATGTCACTGTCACGCCCCTGAACTGCTTGTTGTTGTTTTCATCCCCCATGTGCTCTGTCTCTGTGACCTAGTTTTGGTAATTGTGTGATTATGTTCAGGTGTGTCATGCTTGTTACCCTTCATTCATACCCGTCTTCCCTTTATAAGTTTGAGTTCATTCAGTTTTAGTTTATCCGGTATTGACGTTATGTTGTGTGGGTACTGCCCTGCCTGTGTTTGCTTCTCTGGATTATTAAAAGTATTGTTATTGGTGAATTGGAATCTCTGTTCGTTCATACCTGCACCACACACCCATGACAGTCACACAAGCCTATATGATTTTGGAAGATGTGAAATATAGATTGTGTGTCAAATTGGAAAATGTTACGATAATTAGATGTGCTTTTTGTAATGCTGGAGATTGACAGTCTCCAGCTTCACTCAGAAGTGACTCACCAGAGGATAGAGAGATCAGCTGTCTCACAGAGAAGCTCATTCACATTGTCCATCATCCTAGAGTGAAACTGGGCCATGTTCATGACCTTGGCGAGCTCAGTGTAGTCCTTCAGTGCAAGAGGAGCTTTACCAATACTGGTGTAAGCCTGAGGAATGCAGAAACATTGGGTCATCAGAACAAATCAAAGGCCATTAAATGGATGTATATTTGTAGCTTATGTCATACATTATGTACAAAATTGAAGGAATGATTAAAGGTTAAAGAAAAAAGCAATAAATTGCTATAATAATAATAAAAATAATAATAATAAAGGAACACACATTTTGTTTAGCTAGGTTAAGAAGTAGCACTGTGGTCTCCCAGTGGCTGATATATATACATTTTGTGTGATGTAATTAAATAGAGAAACATGGCTTCAAGATGTAGCTGTAACTATACAGATGTTTAAAACAAAGGTGGAGGGAAGACGAAAAAACGGCAACGGTATTCAGTTTCCGTTTTAGCCATAGCAAATGAATGAAAGTGTGTATCCAAAGGTCTTCCTACAGACTTCCTACAGTTTTGCCATACCTGCAGTCTTAACCAGTCCAGTCTGAATGGTTTCAGGTCAAACTCTTCTCCTGCATCCACTGTATAGAGTAATCACCAAAGAGTATTAAGAAAGCAAATTAATAACAATAGGATTTACACATACAAACAAACCCACAGTACCGTTTACAAAATATACAGTACTTTACAGTACTTTTTCTAGAGGCCAGTTTGTCAGAGATATTAGAACAAACAAACCCAACCCAATCAAGCAGTCTACCAATGTTCAGAGCACACAGCCTGTGTAGAGAAAACACAAAGAGAACTCACAGTGCTTGAGACTCATTGCAGACAGAGTTGAGACAAATGATGACATAAGAACTGATTCTTCCTCCGGACAGACGTACATACCCTGAAATCAGAAGATAGAAAATGAAGCCAAACTGCAAACTTCTGATACAGCCAGAATTCCGGAAATGTTTCCGGGACATTTTTTTTAAATAAAAAACTAATTTCAAGTCACAAGTCGATCTTGTATTCACAATAGAACACAGAGAACACAACTAATGTTTAAACAGAGATCTTTGAAGCTGCTCATACCGTATACACTTATACAACTCCATACCATCAGAGATGCTGCTTTCGAACTGAACGCTGATAACACGCTGAAGATCTCCTGCTCTTTAGCTCAGAGGACACATAGTATGTGATTTACAACAAGAATGTCAAATCTGGACTCGTCTGACCACAGAACACTTGTCCACATTGAAACAGTCCATTTTAAAAGAGTCTTGGCTCACAGGACACGACGAGCTTCTGGACCATGTTCACATATGGCTACTTTTATCATGATAGAGTTAAGTTGTCATCTGCAGACGTCTCTGAGGATTGTGTTTACCGACAGTGGTTTCTGGAAGTATTCCTGAGCCCACTTAGTAATGTCAATTACAGAATCATGTGAGGAGTGATGAGTGTCGTCTGAGGACCTGAAGACCACGAGCTTCAGCCTTGTCCCTTACACACACCGATTTATACAGTTTCTCTCAATCTGTAGATGATGTTATGCGGTAGAGGATGAGATTTGGATGAGGATGAGGATGAGATGAAATTTTGCAAATTTAGGTTTTAAAGTATTCCACAATCTTTTTTATCCACTCTTTCACAGATTGGAGAGCCTTCGCCCATCTCTCTAAGACAGTCTTGTTGCCCCATAACAAATTTTTTGAGACCTATAGCAGTCATCAAATTTGAAATGAACCCATTTAGTGGATGAAAGTCTCAAATTTCTCCTTTTAAACATTTGTTGTGTTTTCTATGTTATGTTGTGAATAAAATATTGGCTTGTGTGATTTAAAAGTCTTTTAGTTTTCATCTTATTCAAATTGTACATTTTTTTAAAAATATTTCTGGAATTCGTGTTGTAGCAATGCTGCACATTTTTTGAGCTTTAGTGAGCAGTGCCATGTGCTTGAGTACCTGAATGGTGTCATTCAGCACTAGCGCATCATACTGTGACAAGTACTGAAGATGGTAGCGTTCTATAACGTATCTGTGTTGAGCCAAAAGAGTGCGCAGCTTTTCCATGTAGTAGAGGAGCTCTGCCATCTGGCTGTACAACAAAAACATGCAGCATATGAATATTTTTGTAAAGTGGATTTCTGGAAAGTGAATATTACCATAATAGCCTTTTGCAATTTACAAAGTCACTTGTGTTTCGAATTTTAATTTTAGAGAATGTAGTAGCAGAATTCATAGCAAAAATAATATAAAAGTGTGTGATCCTTCAGTTAGAGGCACTTTTTGAATACTTAAAAAAAAAAACTGATCACGGCTTTCATCAACTTGAACTACCTTTATATGTGATAGTATGGATTTTACTATTTTGTGACAGTAAATATGAGTAATTAAAATAAGAAAAATCAATTGACTGAGTGAAATACTGAAAAACACTCTTAATAACGATGTAAAATGAACGATCTTAAAATTAATGTCTAACGTTCAGTCTGTCACTCTGCTGTCCTTTTCTGCTATTTCCATGGTGATGGTTTGTTGGTAAATTAAAAGGAATTGATTATTCTCAGTGAAACTCACGAGTCTGTGTAGTCCTCCGGGGTCTTGGTTTTAGGGATGTTGTCAGCATGACGCACAAGCCAGAGCACTTCATCACGAGAGAACGACAGCGCCATGAACACAAACAAAGCCTAGAGGGAGCGCATATACTGCTCAGTGTGCCCTACCACTCGGCATTATTACAGTTTATTTCATTATAGCAAAATAAACAAACAAAAACTAATAATGACAATCATAATAAAGTAAAAGAAGTTAAAACCTTGGGTCCAAGCAATGCAGGTTCATCCTCCAAAACCTTGGTAAGTTCCTTCAGGGCATTTCTCAGGAAGTTACGCTTCTCTCTCCGCAATGCTCCGCTGGAAGCCCATAAGATCGGTGAACATTTAGTCTGCAGTCTATTAAAAGCTTAATGTGTTTTAGGATGTTTGAAATACTTAAGATGCTCACCAGTTGGTGATGACGTACTCTTTACATTCTTTGATGTCAGGAATGCGTTTACTGTATCTGGAAACAAAACAAATGTGAAGATCAACAGTTTACATTATGAGAAATAATTCTGCGACTACATTAAAATCAAAAAAGAAGCATTCCTTTACTGAGTGACAGGCTGTTGGTGTATGCGGTCTGAGGTCAGCTGTATGCATTACCCTTTGAGACTGTCGAAGAAGTCCTCTGAGAGCTTGTGCATGTTGAGAACCTCATCTCTGATGACTGTGATGTACAGGCCATTACGGAGGGCCATCTTCCATAGATTCTGAGAGTTAGCATTGGTGTTTAGACTGCTATGGCACAACAGGAAGCCGACTGACAACCATAAGACAACAGAGGACACGTTTTCAATGGATAGTGAATCAGACCCAAGTTCAAGGTTACTTTCTCTCTAACAGCACAAGTTAGTTCTTGACATTTGTATAAATATTTGACATATTTATTACATGTTTATCAAATATTGGAAGACTGTACTGAAATCGCATGCCTCCTTGTACATAGCAGATACTCACTGAGGATCCAGCGCTCCATCACCTCCATGGACAGATACTCACAGGCCATCTGAAAACAACAGTCAGTGTCAGTCCTTCACACAAACTGGAGATCTCACATGGACTGTGTTTGATCTTTACGTACGGTGTCGCAGCACGCAGGGCTGAGCATGGCAGCGGGAGATGCCAGAAGGGACAAGAGCTGAGAGTTGCGCCACTGGTCAGCAGAAAGATTCCTCCGAGGATACACCAGGAGCAGTGTGAGGAGAGCCTCTGTCACAGACTGACCAACAACACAGCTGTTCACAGACACCCTGCCACTGAACCAACACTGAAGAGTGCTCTATACAATATTCTCTGGGTTTTCTTTTCTCTTTGATATAGCTGCACAGAAACAGATACTGGGCTGTGTGTGCTAAGCACTAGAACATAATACGACTGATTCTGATGGGATCAGGATGAAAGGGTAGACTGAAAACACTCACTTTGCATATTGTAATTAAAATTATTTTGTTACCAACATTTAAAGATATGGAAATCAGAGAGCTGCAGTGTATCTAAAGGGGACAGACCTTGGTGTGGGGACCAAACTCCTCAGAAAGCTTCTTCCAGGGATGGTCATATTCTATAAACATCTGACCGAGCCGAGGGAACGAGGGATCGCTGCATAGTTAGAACACACACACAGTCATATAGTGTATTATTATACATTTCTGATATTCTATTGCCCTTGGCTGTGTGTTCTTGCGTTTGTATTATGTGTTTGTGCCAGGAACTGTTGGCTGCTTCAAAAAAAAAAGATGCAAGCCAATAAAATCTCCATTTATAGTTAATCATGATCATGTGGATTTATTTAGATGGATGGACGGATATAAATAATCAAAATGCTTCTGTGAGAGTACTTGATTGACTGTGATTGTTAATGTTTTTCATAAAGTCTTTAAGTAAAGAAATCTGTCAGTGATTAACTGCATGAATCTGCTCAGTTAACCCCCGTGTTTGGCTGGGTGAAAATTAAAGGGATTTCAGCATGTAATTAAAAGCTAAAGATTGATGGGAGCAAAAAAGAGTAAAAATAAATCAATGTCCTGGAAATATGAATCCAATACAAGAAACTGAATATTTTTGGTTCTGTAGATTCATGATTACACTGCCAGAATACATCAAGATGCATAAACATAAAAAGAAAGGTTAACATGAAAAGGCACATTTACATTACCTACATTTTTGAAAATAATCAAATGAGCAAATATTCTGACATCACATTATATGAAAGAAAAGCTGTTTACAAAATGAACCCAAACAGATTTCAGATTATATATATGTCAACAGATTTAAACATAAACATATGCTTTGTAAGAAAAAGTCACTATGAAAGTCCACCACCAAACCTGACCCTCAAAGGTTCATGTGAGCAGATCATTCAAAAAATAAATAAATGAGATTTTCAAATGTGCCAAGTTGGAAAATTATATGATATGAAATTGTGTCTGTTTGCCACCCAACTGTGAAATACTTATGTGTTTGCTCATACAACTGTCCAAAAGCACTGTGACTGTGTCTAAAAGCTGGTCACCTGTTTCCATTCGAGAATTCAAACGCACTGTTATACATTCCAACAATTGCCTTCTTGTCATCGATGCGGGATAACATGTAAATGACTGAGGCGTAGGTGACGATAAGGTCCAGGTAGTTTTTAGTGAAGTCAAAATTTACAGTCTGAAACGGATGATGACCACAGATTAATGTAAAAGCATATCTGCCTCTTTTGATTTTCTATCTTGTCTTCAAGAATCATACTTACTATGTTAAAGAAGCATTGACTGGCATCTATTGTGTTGAGCAACTCATAAACATGGTCCTAAAGAAAAGATATGTGTAAATAAAGTAATACTCATTTAATACATTTAAGATAAAAATACTGATACTATATAACAAACTATAAATTGTCATATTGTTAAATGTTAGAAAGTTAATGTTCAAATTAGAAATATGGTAGCACTTTACTACACTTTTTTAAAACTCGAATATTAAGGCACAATACCATAGGCCTAACGAACATTTCATCAAAACATCTATCAACAGTCTTTCAGAAATCCTCAAATCAGGCTGAGGTAAAGGTTAGGGGGACCTTTAGCTCCAGTAATACTGAACACTGAAATATTTGCTAATATAACATTCCAGCACATTCATCGTATTCCAGTATCTCATGAGCAGTGTTGGGCACATTACTTTAAAAAAGTAATTAGTTATAGTTACTAGTTCCTTATCACAAATAGTAACTGAGTTACAGCCTTAATTACTAGGGAAAGTAACTAACTACTAAAAATATTCAAATTTCAAACTTGGATGCTCCCAATATTAAATGTTAAATTAATGAAACTAACTGGTGGTGGTGCTTGTTTATCATTTAATGTTTCTATAAAAACGGGGCAAAGAATTATAAGATAACAAAACTACTACGAACTCTACTACTAATAACAATAAAAAGCACAAGTATTAATGAGCTGCAGGATTCATGAATATTAATCACGAAGAATGCGTTCGCTCGAATTGATTTGCTGAAATCAAAACAGGGACCATAATAGGTGAGCGCAACCAATAAGATTGTCATTAGCGCATTAGTCCCGGCAGTTCTTAAAAGTTGAGGAATTCCAAATGAAATCCATTATTTTGACAGGAAAACACAACAACGAATATAATTTACATGTAGCGCGTCAAGTCTGCATGTTATGAAAGACTCTTGCTCTTCCCTTTTTAAAGAACCCTTCAAAGAGTTTTTGGTATGTCAAATACAGCTTCACTGCGCATCCATTGAGATGGACTGAAAAAATGCTAATAATATTATAATAAATTATAGTAATGCCACATTTTATTGTCAGTAAGGGTGACAGCGTTGTAACGGGGGAAACAGTAATTCGTTTGATTAGTAGTAGCGCTGTTTATTTTAACGCCGTTATTCCCATCACTGCTCATGAGTAATTATGTACATTTACAGACATTGAATGGGCACATCTGAGATATCCTTGGTGATTTTATTTATTTATTTGTATCTAATAAAACATTGCCTCTTTTCAAAGAGTCAGGTCAAGCGTTAACAAAGTCTAAAACAAGTCAGGGCCAAATTAAGAGATATATTTACATTTAACTTAAAAGATGTTTTTTTTTTTGTCATTGCTAAAAAATGTAGTATTTTTAGACTTTGAAAATGAGTGTAGTTGCATGACTGGCTGGTAATATTAATAAGATGATCAGCAAATGAACTTGATTTAACTTGACTTTAACTTTAATCAACTGACTTTCTTACCCTGAACTCCATGACATCTATGAAGGACTCGTAATAACTGTGCAGTCCCTCCAGTACGGCAGACTTCTGCTTCTGGATGCTGCTCAGATGTTGCTGCAGAAACATATGATTGGAAAAAAAAGGAAGCTGAATATTCAAGATCTGAGCCAAATACAAAGACAACACTGAAACCCTTTTTATTTGTGAATACTCACGCTGCCACCCCTGATGTCAACGTTAGGGAATTTTCTGTTGATGTATTTTACGGCAGATTCCATGCTTTTGTCAGTAAAGTATGATGGTCTCCGCTTTGGGTCTGTGAATACCTGAAAAAAAAAAACATATACATGATGCCAAACCACACAGTCATGATTTTAGGCTATGTTCCCATGTCTTGGGTTTTGCGGACTCTTATTTTGAAGTGTTTGTTCCCCATTGTTTCTGTGTTCTCTTGTTTCTTTGCCCTCCTTGTTAGTTTCCCTGGTAATTGATTAGCTCCTCCCCATTGTAAGCATGTTATCTGATTTATTTAAAATCCACGTTTCTGATCTAACTGCCAATTATTGTTTAGCCACTCTCCATAAAGCATGTTTTCTCCATTTCATAGCTTAGTCCTGTTTTCTCATGTTTGATTCTTCTGTGTTTTTCTGATCTCTTCCTGGTATTTAAATTTTTCGTTTTTGGCCTTTTGGATTAAGTTTGCCGTGGATCGACCCTCGCTTGTTTATCGGACTGCTCTTGGATTATCTTTGACATATCAGCCCAGCCAGCAATGACACGTGGGGCCCAGATGGGTTAACTAGGGGTTCCATAGGAACTGTGTGGGCATGGGCTTTG
>JAUMHG010000051.1:450381-464736 GCA_032359395.1 Enteromius anoplus
TTTATTTGTCAACAGCACGGCAACATTGAAACATTCTTTACATAAAACACTGAGCAGATGCTGAAAAAAGTTGGAGCTAAAAAGAACCTTGCTGAATTGACTCCCTTGTATTTAGGTGCACTGAAGAGTAACGCAATAACTCAGAATGTGAACCAAAAGAATGGGGAAATGGTTCACAGGCGCACGTGACCGTGGCAGGGAGAGGGCTGCAAGAGCCCTAAGAGAAAAAAAGAGCGTTGACAACACAAACGCGATGTATTTGTTGGAGAGATGTTTTGTTTTCCTTTTTCCAAAAATTAAAAAATATATATTAAAATATATTTTTTAATTTATTTACCGGTATGTTGTAACATTTAAATTGTTAAAGATTATGTTTGTTGTTCAATGTCATATATCATGAGTGTATTTTGTATTCTATTTTTTTATATACATTTTTTAGTTTACCTGTATGTTGTGACATTGTTTTTAATGATCATTTTTGTTGTTCAATTTAATATATTTTTTGAAGTACAAAGCATCAAGTGTCTTGTATTTATCTTGTACCTATATTCATTCGTCGTTTTATCATTTTTCTTAGATTATTTCCTTAAACCATTTGGCTTGGTTGGGCTTAGATAGGCCTTGTATGAATCACCCAGTTAGGACCAATATAAGATCCTTACAGAGCCCACTTGAATCCTGGTGCAAGCCCACAATAAACCCCTTCAGACTGGTGGGCCCCAAATGGGTCTGACATGTATTGCCCAGTTAATACCCACATAAGACCCTTACAGATCCCACTTAAAACCCATCCGGCCATCCACGGCTGGCCCCCATGTGGATCCCGGGTGCAAAACCGCTTTAAACCCCTTTGGACAGGTGGGGCCCAAATGGGTTTGGCACGAATTGCCCAGTTAGGACCCATGCAGTACCCTTACAGGTCCCACTTTTAGTACGTCTGGGCTTCCACGGCTGGCCCCAATGTGGATCCCAGTTGCAAGCCCATAATGGGGCCCACATTTGCTCCCCATGAGGCCCTCATGTGGGCCCAACATGTCATTGCTGGCTGGGTTGTTTTCAGTTTTTTTTGAAAGCCAACCATTTTCATTGTAGTCTTTACTTGAAGTCTCAATGTTCACTCAGTCGCCCATGTTTCCAACTCAAGAGACTCTCAGTTATTTCTGAAACACAAATTAAACACTTTTATTGGAATCAAAACCCTGATTCTTCAAAAAGTGTATTGAGACACTGTAAAAGTAATCTAGTAATAAAGACATATTTAAAAAAAAAAAAAAAAAAAAAAATCCAATTGATCTGTATAGCCTATATGTGTGTGCATTAAACTGTAAATAAAAAAATACTTTAATTCTTAGACTAAATGGTTGATTCAACTATTATGTCTTTATTATGTCTTTATTCAACTATTATGTTTAATGTCTTTATGTCTATTAAGTTTTGAAATTTAGGTTACATGGAATTTAAAAAATATAGGCTATTTATTTGTGTTTACAAGCAGAATCAAAATCTTTTAGATTTATAAAGCAATTAATATTGTTGTTGTTGTTTGTTTGTTTTGGTAGTGGATTATCCCTGTTAATCCAATACTCCTAAAATTATAAGAGTTTAATGACTCATTTTAAAGCTGTTATACATTTTAATGCCAAGCCAAGAAAAAGTGCAATAATATTCCATCTATTCAGAGTAGAGAAAAATAAATAAGAAAATGAATGTGCCTATCACCAAAGATTTTTATATTTAAATGTCTGTTATGATTGTGTGCTTTTGACAAAAAAGGGAGTTATTAAATTGTTAAAGTGTGGGGTAAGTTTAATGGTTCAGAGAGTGTTCTTGAGGTAAGTTTAAGAGTGTTTTTGGGGTGAGGTGATTGGTTCAAGTGTGTGAGGGGTCTGATCGAGTCGCTCCGCCCTGAGATCAGACAGGAAGTGAATGGAGACAGACTGAGAACAGGCCAGAGTTTCACACACACTCGTTCATGAACTAAACTCATGAAATATCAGCTGTGCTCTGCACTCGACAACACACACTACAGAAAGAGAAGAGCAGCTCTGAGGCGCGGCGAACAGAAGACACGACATGCGCGCTTTACTCTTCTAAACTAGTTTAACTAGCTCTACACGCGAGGGGAAACGTGGTGAGTGTCTCTGGTTCAGTGGTTGTGTGTGTGCGCGTTATATCACTCGTAATAGCGTGTCGTTTGATGTCGTGTTCCTGCGCGTTGATGTGATTTGATGACGTGTTATTGACTCGTTTAGTGATGACGAGACTGATATCTGCTCATCCCTCTCATCCTGCGAGTGTGGGACTGTTACAGGCCAAACACATCTAGACATCTACTGTAATTTCCTTGAAACATTCGCTAAATAAATGACACCATGATAAATGCATGCTTTTCCCCCCAGACAGTCCAACAAGTATACAACGAGCTTTCGGGGACAATGCTCAGTTACACAATGAGTTCCCAAACTTTTTAAAGCCACTGATGATCCCCTTCCAAATACAATGGCAGCTCTATATTCTCATTCTATACTCAGTTTATACTGTAAAAACGTTGTTTTTTTAGGTGTCCTTGTTACAGTGTGATATAAGTATTAAATAAAATGAATAGGGCTGAGATGACACATTGATTAATTGCAAATTGAGAAATGATTCATCATTGATTCTTAGATTTTTCTGAATGCATTGTGATTCCTCTAGAATCGATTCTGAGTTTAGTTCTGAACAGTAGGTGGCGCTGCATGCTCCAGAAACAGATGTACTCTGCTTGTTTCCAAATACTTACACTAGGGTTGGGCGATGTCGTCCAATTTGGCATCGTTCGACTGGGGGTGTTTAGTTGTAACTAACACACCAAGCCCCGCCCCACGACTGACAAAAATAAATGTTCGCGCGAGCAGGTGCATGTACATCTGTTTTTCTCTTGCCGAAATGATTTACCAGCATTTCGCCAGCATCGGTGGTGCGCTCGCTTATTAATGGCATAGATTTGCCGCCAAAGATTAAGTGTGTTTTTCACGAGCTGGTTGCTACGGCGGGGTGGAGAATCGCGATGCCGGCTCAGCATCGTGATGTCTACCGGCCATCGGCGATGGATGATTGATGGCATCGTCTATCGACCCAACCCTAACTTACACACTCCAAATGACAAGGGTGTTCACAGTGGGCTGTGTTTACGTCTTAAAGGGTTAGTTGACCCTAACATAGAATTACTCACCCTTGTGTCGTTCCAAACCGATAAGACCTTCAGAACACAAATTAAGTTAAAAATGAACTGAAATGATCCCAGATCCAGAAAAACAGTAAAATCATCAGTAAAACAGTCCATGTAACATCAGTGGCTCAAGTTCAGTTTTGCAACACTAGGGGAATAGATTTTTTTTCCACAAAGATAACAAAAATAGCATATCATCAGCAGTGTTGGGGGTGACGCATTATGAGTTACGTAATAATATTACTTTTTCCAAGTAACTAGTAAAGAAACGCATTACTTTTTCAATCACTGTGAAAAAACTGATTTGGTATTCATCAAAATGAATTAAAATAAACTCAAAGAATATGAAACATGCAATAATTAAATTACACAAATGTGTCTAATCTCATTTTATTAACCAATGCTTTTCTGCTGACCTTTGATGATCCAGTTCCACCATACTTACAAGCAGAAATGACTTTAAAAAATAACTATTGTGCTTTATTGATTTTATGTTTTTTATTGCTGAAGAGTATTGAACTTTCTCCTGTATTTTACTTTATGTGAATTTACTTTTTCTTCAGCCTGAGGTTTATTCGTGACACTTTTTGGTGTGCTTTTTTATTTGTTACAAATAGAACATCTTATATTAAAAGCAAACACTCAAGCTCTGCCCATATTTAAAAAGGCAAAAGTAATATAACGCATTACTTTCCATAAAAAGTAACTAAGTAACGTAATCAGTTACTTTTTTTAGGAAGTAACTCAATATTATAATGTATTACTTTTAAAAGTAACTTTCCCCAACACTGATCATCAGCATACCATTGGTCTCCCCTGACTTAGTCTTTCACCATTTTTGAGAGTATCACAACGCACCGTAAACGCAAGCTTTAACGTATTTGACGTAAGCAGCCTTGATTACATCCAGGTAACGTAATGAACGTAATCTGCGGTTGTTTACGTCTAGAAGAAAGCGTACGCATGGGTTGTGATACTCTCTAAAGTGGCTGAAGATGTAAGTCAGGAGAGAAGAATGGTATGCTGATGATATGCTGTTTTTGTTTTCTTTGTGCAAAAAAAGTATTCTCCTAGCGTTGCAAAACTGCAGTGCATCCACTGATGTCCCATGGACAAGTTTTTGGATCTGGATCATTTCAGTTGTGTTGGAGTGCTCCTCTTCATCAGCATCTGTGTGTGCGGATAAACATCTGCTGTTAACATCGAGACTCAGAGTAAAAACAAGGACACCTTAAAAGAAATGGGGGTTTAAACTGTGTCCTAACTACACGCGACGTGTGATAAAAGGTGTGTTTTCCATGTTAATCATAGTTTTTGGCTTAACTAGCCATGACAGCGACACACAAAATTTCCAATTTAGAAACCGTTTCTATATAGACGTCGCGGCTGGAACAACAGCATACAAACTAAGGCCCGGTTTCACAGACAGGGCTTAGCCCAAACCAGGATTGAGGCCTGTTCACACCAAACACGATATAGCTCTAAAAATAAAGAATAGCAGCTTCCACACCACAACTGTAACGATAATGGCACAGAGAAGCAATATCGTTGGAATCGTTGGTATATTAGAGTAGATAATCTCAGGTGATAATGTGCTTCATTCAAAGTTAAATTGTAGTTTAAATATTATATTATGTGACATTATATACGTACCTGAAGATAAATTAAAGCAAAGATGTCTTTTAAAACTGAACTCACCAACGAGTGTATTCCAGAACCCAGATGTTATCAGTCACTCAGTATGTATGATGTTAAACCGGTTTAATATTTCTGAATTGTATTATACTCCCTTCCAGAAAGAGCCCGCCCACACACGCTTCTGATTGGCTGTGATATAATAGCTTGTTGCTGGAATCTTGTGGCGTCGCGTGTAGTTAGGATGCAGTGTTAGAGAGTATAGAGTCTTCTCTCAAACGAATTTCAAAACCATGTTTAGAAAGCATAAAGAAGCACTAACACCGTTCTCCACATGCTCTCGGCGTGTGTTTAGCTGTCTGCTGCAGGTCATGGCTCAGGAGGGCACTCTGCAGTACGAGCCGGTGGCGGAGATCGGCGGAGGCGCTTACGGGACCGTCTACAAGGCTCGAGATAGAGACAGCGGGCAGTTCGTGGCTCTGAAGAGCGTGAGAGTGCAGACCAATCAGGACGGTCTTCCCCTGTCCACGGTCAGAGAGGTGGCTCTGCTCAAACGACTCGAGCAGTTCGACCATCCCAACATCGTCAGGTACGCAGACAGAGAGGATGACGCTTTATTTCACTTCAGGGGCCGGCTGCAGAAACTGCTTAGACTAGTCTTAAAAAGTTACTGCGGCTTCAGTCAAATTACTCTCACTTTCATTTAAAAAAAAAAATAAACCCAGAGTAAATCAGAGTAGACGTCAGGTCTTTCTTCTGTCTGAGTGGAGCACTGTAAGGGTGTACTCACACTAGGCAGTTTGACCACCAAACCACGGTTCGTTTGACTAGTGTGAGTGCTCCGAAACGTGGCCGGGGTGCAGTACGTGTTGCTGGCCCTGGCCCTGGCCCGCTTGGAAGAGGTGTGCCAAAGCCCGGTTCAATCGGACTCGGGCGCGGTTCGCATGTAGTGTGAACGCTAACTGTGCTGGAGCACGGAACAGAGCGAGCGACGTCACGTTTTTGCGATGCTCCAAAACAGACATAGCAGGGAAAGGGTCGCTTCGGTCCACGGCAGAGGTGTAATGTTTGTTTAACAATAAGCTGTAAGAGGGCTGTGGACCACCGCGGACCAAACGACTCAAAATTACTATCCACAAAGTAAACCGAGCGATGGACTCCACCGCGTTCAGCGAGAGCTCCGCTCTTCCTGTTTATCCTGAAACCGCCTCACTACAATGACGTAAGCACGCTCCGGCACGCTTGCAGAAATCATATGTGAGTGCAGGCCAGAGGGGGGACAATCGCACTCTGGCCCGGTTCACGGCAACCATGCCTAGTGTGAGTACACCCCAAGTTATTCCTAATCTAGGCCTGCGTGACTCTTTCCAGTCACAGTCTTTGTTCATTAACAAAGACGTAAAATACTGAAACTGAGACAGTTTGGTCTCCTGTTTATTTATTCTCACAGCTGAGATGTATCTGCTGTTACTGATTCATAAACTTACTAATTATGATATATATTTACTTTATATGGAAACCAGCACATTAGAGAGAGAGAGAGAGAGAGAGAGAGAGAAGAATGAAAAGTGCTTTGTGGACTGTGTACATGTTTAACATCAGATTCAGCTATTCAAATATTAGATTCATATTGATTTTAGAGGGTCTCTTACACTGTCAAAAATGCCCTGTTCCCTTCATGGTTAAAATCAGCTATTGTTGCAGGGCTTGACTTTGACAGGCCTTGATGTTAACTTTTTGGCTCACTAGCCACTGTGGCTGGTGGTTTTCCAAACTTACTAGCCACTCAGCATTTTCACTGCCCACAATTTTCTTGTTGGGAAATTACATTTTATAAGTCATTGACCTATTTAAAGAACATTTTCTCCTAACTGTATTAAAGGCATGCATAATCTTTCCACTGCAGAAGAAGCAGAAGCGCCTGGAGCAGCATTCAGATGCATTTATTTATTCAATGTAGCTGAAATATAGCATGAATGCATTTACACTTGTATGCAAACTTACAACAGCATCATATTGTGAGTTTGGTGTTTAATATACTTAGAGCTTATATATGTATAGAACAAATACTGTAGCTACTATGAAATCAATTCGCCGCTAGGTGACAGGATGTGACTATTTAATTAATCAGTCATGGAAGCCTTCAAACATGTTCAGATGATTAATTCAAGAATGAAGAATAGAGTGTGTCCTTATGAATGGACCACTGAATCACTGACTCGACTGAATCCAAATTTTAAAAACATTAACTAAACAAGTTCTGCTGTGATCTTTGGAACTAGTTTCATTAACCAAATGAAGCAAAAACAGTCAACATTAATTCAGATACTGAACTAAAATGCATATTAACTACTCATTTGAACTCTTATATATAATTTTAAATTTGCAATGGTGATTTTCAGGGAACTTGCCTCTCATAGTCGTGCTGTAGGCTATGTTATAAAAAACAAATAGGTTTTTGCAGCTGTGTTCATTTGTTTTGACTTTCTCTCACATAGACAAGCTGAGCCTCATCGGCGTTACCTTGTTGTTACTCGTTATCCTATCAATCTGTGTTTACATGAACTGAATGTAATAAATATCAGGCAGGTAAAATTCTCTTCTTCGCTTGCCCCTTCAAAACATCTACTTGTCTCAGACAAGCATTAATGTCGAGTTCTACTACTGTCGAGTTGATGGGTGTTAATGTCACAGCACCAATAAAGTTGTTAGGAGCACCCACAGAATATTAAGGAGAAGAATATGATGATTTAAAAGCTTCAATAATTGAACCCGATCATGAGTTCCTCCATCTTTCATGGCTGTTTCGGACCGCTTTAGAAAGCGAATGAGCTGATTCTAATAGCTATTTTTTTAAAGAGCTATTAAAAATAAAATATGAGTACATGAAGATGTTAATTTGTGCGATTACAGGCTTTATCTCTTGCCGTTTAAGATGGCAGGGATTGCGGCTAATATCACCAGTCTAAAGTGTGTGTAATGGTGGACCGGTCCCTGTATCAGCTCACGGCAGGCACATACGATGCAGTGAGGAATTCAGAAAATTGAACTGGTCACAACACAGCAATTATTTACACTCACACAAATGCTCCCAAATATATTTTGGGGTCACACATATTATATGTCTGCATATATGCAACCAAAATAGTCAAAATCTCTTAACCCTTTAATGAATTAGGCTCCTAATATTGTTTTGGGAGTCTCCTCCAATAGATTTAAACATGCATGCAAGGTGAAAAAAATCTTTTCCCAGTGATTCTCAAACGATTCATTTGAAGCAGGTTCAGTCTCTCTAAAGCCATCTCTTAAATGAGATTACTCTGCTGTGGTGATACAGAAGTGATGGACCCACTACCATAGTTCTTTATTTTTTACCTTTATAAAGCCCATTTTATAACCTAAATGCATGAATCTTTTTTTGTTAAAGTCTTACATTAATAAGTAAGTTCTAATCAAAAAGTAAGACACTATAGGGCTGTTACCAATCAAATGAAATCGGAATCAAAAAGTTTTAGAAGTCTTAGAAGTACAGGAGATTAATACAGTTAATCTGAAGTAACAGATTCATGAATGATGTTTTGATGTTTTACAGCAGAATGTTAAATACCGATGTATTAAGTGATTTGAGGTGGGGATAGGACTATGCTTTAAACATGAAATAAATTCTTAACTGTGTGTGTGTGTGTGTGTGTGTGTGTGTTCAGGCTGATGGACGTGTGTGCCACGCTGAGAACAGACCAGGAGACTAAAGTGACTCTGGTGTTTGAACACGTGGATCAGGACCTCAGGACGTATCTGGAGAAAGTGACGGCCCCAGGACTGCCCACTGACCGCATCAGAGTAAGATCACTGACACTCTCACATCCAGCTCAGTTCTGTGGAGGTCTGTGTGCTTTCACTGAGCAGTGACTACTGTGTGAGGAGGTCAAGGGAATTCTGCGCTGATCCAGATGTTTATGATCTAAAGGTTCATGCATAAATAGTTTTTGGTTAAGATCAGACTCGAAGTGAATGCTTTCAAAAGAGTTTCAGACAAGACTTCAGTCCACAAGTTCACACGCTCCGAACCTCTTCTTCTCAGCCGTGTGGTGTATAACACCTGCTGGATTTCTTTTGAAATTATTACTATTTTAAAGGGTTAGTGTTTCCCAAAAGCGAGCTCAGGGAAAATTGAGAGCACATATAACCAATGATGCTTTTAGGAAACACATCCCTGAACAGTTAAAGGGTTAGTTCACCCAAAGATGAAAATTCTGTCATTAATTAGTCATCATGTTGTTCCAAACCCATAAGACCTTAAGATATTTTTGATGAAATCAGAGAGCTATCTATCCCTCCATAGACAGCAACACAACTGAAATGATCCAGATCCAGAAACACAGTAAAAACATCAGTAAAACAGTCCATGTGACGTCAGTGGATCATCTTCAGTTTTGTGACGCTATGAGAGTACTTTTTTTTCAACAAAGAAAACAAAAATAGCATATCATCAGCATATTACAACACATACACAAGCTTTAAGGCATTTGACGTAATCAGCCTTGTTTACATCCGAGAGAAACACGTGCATGTGTGTAATCTGCGGCTTTTTCCATCTATAGGAAAGCGTTCACATGCGTAGTGATGCTCCCTAAAATGGAGGAAAAGACAGAAGTCAAAGGAGAAGAATGGTATGCTGATGATATGCTATTTCATTAATGACATAATTCTAATCTTTGGGTGAACTAACCCTTTAACTGTTCAGGGATGTGTTTCCTAAAAGCATCATTGGTTATATGTGCTCTCAATTTTCCCTGAGCTTTGTTGGTAACAACAGACTTCCCAACTATAGTCGCTTTTGGGAAACACACCCCAGAAAGACTGGTTTTTACTACATTAAAATGCTTTCATTAAATTCACTGTTGAATTCAGTTTTGGCATGAAAGCACTGCACTAGTCTGTAGGGTCCTTAAGAAAAAACAACAAGATAAATGCAACAATGAATGCTGTTTTTTTTTCTCACCAAATAGTTTTCACAAAAAAATAACTATAATGAACTGTTTTATCACTGATAATAAGTAATGGTGCTTGAGCGGCAAGTCAGCACAATAATCAGCTTTACATCACAAGAATAAATTACACTTTATAGATATTTCACATAGAATAGTTATTTTTAAATGGTGAAAGGAATTTTTCAGGATATTATTGTTTTGCTGTATATTTGGAGATGTTTAGAAACACAATGCTTTGACTGCATATATAGTGCTAATGCTAACAAAATCTCTCACCTAAACAGAAATAACAGAAAGGTTTCACATGGATTCCCTTCTTTTTTTCACATGCCCAGTACACTGTATGTTTTTACTAGCAACTAACATTAGATAAAAAAATGAAGGGAACACTAAAATAACACACCCTAGATCTGAATAAATGAAATATTGTTATTAATTACTTTGTTCTTTACATAGTTGAATGTGCTGACAACAAAATCACACAAAACTTATCAATGGAAATCAAATTTATTAACCCACGGAGGTCTGGATTTGGAGTCACACTTAAAAAGTGGAAAAACACACTACAGATTGATGCAACTTTGATTGGAAACAAAGATGAGTCTCAGTAGTGTGTGTGGCCTCCACATGCCTGTGTGACCTCCCTACAACACCTGGGCATGCTCCTGATGAGGTGGAGGATGGTCTCCTGAGGGATCTTGTCCCAGACCAGGACTAAAGCATCCGCCAACTCCTGAACAGTCTGTGGTGCAATGTGACGTTGGTGGATGGAACGAGACATGATGTCCCAGATGTGCTCAACTGAATACAGGTCTGGGGAACGGGCGGGCCAGTCCGTAGCATCAATGCCTTCGTCTTGCAGGAACTACTTACACACTCCAGCCACATGAGGTCTAGCATTGTCTCGCATTAGGAGGAACCCAAGGCTAACCGCACCGGCATATGGTCTCACAAGGAGTCTCAGGATCTCATCTCAGTACCTAATGACAGTCAGGCTACCTCTGGAGAGCACATGGAGGGCTGTGTGACCCTCCAAAGAAATGCCACTCTCCTTGCACAAAGGTGGATGTAGCGGTCCTGCTGCTGGGTTGTTGTCCTCCTACGGCCTCCTCCACGTCTCCTGATGTCCTGCTAGTGTCTCCATGCTCTGGACACTACGCTGACAGACACAGCAAACCTTCTTGCCACAGCTCGCATTGATGTGCCATCCTGGATGAGCTGCACTACCTGAGCCACTTGTGTGGGTTATAGACTCCGTCTCATGCTACCACTAGAGTGAAAGCACCGCCAGAATTCAGAAGTGACCAAAACATCAGCCAGAAAGCTTAGGAACTGAGAAGTGGTAAGTGGTCACCACCTGCAGAAGCACTCCTTTATTGTGGGTGTCTTGCTAATTGCCTAGAAACTCCACTTGTTGTCTCTTCCATTCACACAACCGCATGTGAACATGATCATCAATCAGTGTTGCTTACTAAGTGAGCAGTTTTATTTCACAGAAGTGTGATTGACTTGGAGTTACATTTTGTTGTAACATTTTGTTGTAAAGTGTTCCCTTTATTTTTTTGAGCAGTGTACTTACTATTAGGGTTGGGTCGATAGACGATGTCATCGTCCATCGTCGATGGCCTGTAGACATCACGATGATGAGCCGGCATCGCGATCCTCCGCCCCGCCGGAGCAGCAGCAACCAGCTTGTGAGAAACACACTTAATTTATGGCGGCAAATCTATGCCACTAATAAGCGAGCGCACCACTAATGCTGGCGAGCGCGGTAAATCATCTCTTCGAGAGGAAAACAGATGTACATGCGAAGAAACGGGGCCCGCGAGCTCATTTCAAACCCTTACGCGCGTTCATTCCTGCTCTCGATCCTCTCTCACCTGCTCGCGCGAACACTGTTATTTTTGTCGTGGGGCGGGGCTTGGTGTTTTAGTTACAACTAAAGACCACACACCCCCGCCTACGATACCATCGTCCATCGCGATGTTTCACATTAGACATTGTACGATGCCAAATTGCTCGACGTCGCCCAACCCTACTTACTATTATAATAGCAATTAACTATGCATAATTACATTCAAGTAATCCTAAACCTAACCATGTAGTAAGTACATGTAGTTAAATCGTGTGTCACAGTTTAGTTGTAGGACACATGTAATGGAGCGTGAGCTGGGGCTGTGTGTGTGTGTGTGTGACAGGATCTGATGCAGCAGCTGCTGTGTGGTCTGGCGTTCCTGCACTCTAACAGAGTTCTCCATCGAGACCTGAAGCCCGAAAACATCCTGGTGACTAGCAGAGGCCAGGTGAAGCTGGCTGACTTTGGCCTGGCGCGGATCTACAGCTGTCACATGGCTCTGACTCCGGTGGTGAGACAGACTCTGGCCTCGATATCGGAGCGCTGACTGCAGCGCAGCTCAAAACAAGCTGACGTGTCTTCTCTTCTCTCAGGTGGTGACGCTCTGGTACCGCTCTCCTGAGGTGCTGCTCCAGACCACTTACGCCACACCCGTGGACATCTGGAGCACCGGCTGCATCTTCGCTGAGATGTTCAGACGCAAGTGAGTCTGAACTCTGTTTGTGTGGTTTAATAGTTCATCAGGCTCAAATATCACCCAGCTGAACCTGCTCATGTGCATCTACTGAGTTCTCCATTAGTGCACATCAAACATCAAAATCATGCTTTATTAATCATGATAAATCCTATCTAACATTAAGGTTTTTAAACATACTTTTAATTTACAATTTCACAAACAACATATTTTTAATAATTGTTAATGGCATCTTTTTTATGTCTAAAGATGAGTTTCACTGATTCCAATACTACTGATGTCTCTAAGAAATACACACAAACTAAATAAAGTTATCAAACACTAAATTCTAATTCAATCAATCACTTTTATTTCTATAGCTCTTTTAACAAAACAGATTGTAGCAAACACTGAACATTATCAAATAGAAGAACAGCGTGATGGTAATGTATAATGACCAGATTAAACTATTTATTTATCAAATGCAGAGACTGTCTCTGTAGTCAAGACGACGATCATCACTAGAAATCAGGTGTCCCCTACTAAGCAAGCCAGAGGAGACAAATAAATAAAAATGAAGCTAAAAAAAAGTTATTAATTTAGTCTTCTTTGATATTTGATAAATCACATTCATCTCAGCAGCTTTATTAGGTTATTTGGCTGCCTCTGCTGAATGTGATGTGGATCAGACACGCACTTTTAGTTTCATTCACACTTTAATATGAAGTGATGTAGAGCTACGAGCCCAGGATGACAGCTGACAGGACAGGAAGACTCTTACCTACTGAAGCTCTCGTCTCTGTGCTCGCTTTCATCCAAACTGATAACATTCATCAGAGAGCCAATGATATTTCTAATAAACAACGGCAGATTAAGTAGTACACAACAGTATATTGTATATTTTGTATATATTTAATGTGACTCATCCACTTTTTTTAAAGCATTGATGAATGGCCATGTTTCCCATCAGGTCTGTTGATGAGCTCATTGACTCGTGGTCATTAATGATTTGTATGATGTGATATCATCTTTCAGACCTCTCTTCTGTGGAGATTCAGAGGTGGACCAGCTGGGCAAGATATTTGCGTACGTAAAAACACACATGCTCACGTTAGCGAGGCTGATAATGGAGAGACCAGCAAAGCTCATCATCATCCTCATCTCTCGTTCTGATCCAGTGACTGGGTTTTATTGCTTTGTTAAATCTATCCTAACAGGGTGATCGGGCTGCCTTCTGAAGACGAGTGGCCCTCTGATGTGACCCTGTCCCGGCAGAACTTCAGCCCTCAAACCCCTCAGCCAATCACAGACTGCGTTCCTGAGATCACCCAGAAGGGGGCTGAGCTCTTACTGGTGGGCTTTATATTCACATAAAGTACAGTTTAACCAGAGTAGAATCAACACTGGGTTAATCATGTTATCATCATCATCATCCATGAACTGTTTCCTGCACACAGTAACTGGATAAATGAACTAACTACATGAACAGTGTTGTTGACTCTCGACTTCCTCTGTCTAAACAGGAAATGCTGACGTTCGATCCGTTGAAACGAATCTCTGCGCTGAATGCTTTGGAGCATCCATTCTTTGCTGAATGATCGCTTTATTCCCATTATTCACTGATGAAGAAGAGTGTTTCTTCAGCACGTACTAAAGAACTGAATACTCAACCATTCCCGTGTGTGTGTTTGTGTGTGTGTGTGAGTGTTTTCGGTGTTGAGCAGGTCTGATGATAAACTTGAACTCTTTAAGTGTCATATTTCTCTGCCCTTACAGTAGCGGTTCTCAATCCTGGTCCTCGCGCCCCACCGCTCTGCACATTTCGTATGTTTCTCTTGTTGCTTCAGACATTTGTTCTATTTGAACGTATGTGCCCTGCGAAGTGGACATCACTGGATGTTCCGCGATGATTCCAGTTTGAAGCGAACGTATAGGCTACGTTCCATTCAAAGTGCATTTAAGTGTGCGAGACGTAATTTAAATCATATTCACA
>JAUMHG010000051.1:464836-483571 GCA_032359395.1 Enteromius anoplus
TTATAGAGAGAGGGAGAGAGAGAAATTAATTGGAAAAAATGAATGTCTTTTATTGATTTGTAAAATAAAAATATTAATTTACAGTGAAATTATAGTAATTTATTCAGTAATTTATATTTGCCTGTTTTTGCTAATAAATAAAACTACTGTTTTTACTGTATAAAAAAAACCTACCAAACCGGGCAGCACAACTTAATTATTAGCAATACATATTGAACATGTGTAAATAATGATTAGGATTAGGGTTGTTTGCATGTAATTGTGCATCATTTATTGTTAGTAAATACATGTAACATTTAAGAAAGATGCCTTAAAATAAGTCGCGTCTCGGTGTTATTTCTGTGTCTCTGATAGCGGTGTTTGACCTCTCTCCTCTTGTGTTTGTGCAGGAAAGGCGTTTGGCTGTGTTGGTGGCTACATCGCCAGCACTCACGCCCTAGTGGACACGGTGCGCTCGTATGCCGCAGGCTTCATCTTCACCACGTCTCTGCCGCCCATGCTGCTGTCTGGTGCTCGCCAGTCCGTCCAGATCCTGAAGAGCGAGGAGGGCCGCTCTCTCCGCCGCAAACACCAACGCAACGTGAAGCTGCTGCGGCAGATGCTGATGGACACGGGCCTGCCGGTGGTGAACTGCCCCAGTCACATCATCCCTGTCCGGGTGAGAGCACACGTGCAGTTTTATTTAAAAATTTTTTTAAATGTATACATATTTGATAATTATATACCAGTAACCCTGTGTAGTTGTACTATCTCCGGCTGACTCTGGTGTGTGTCCTCAGGTGGCAGACGCAGAGAAGAACACGCAGGTGTGTGACATCATGATGAGCCGCTATAACATCTACGTGCAGGCCATCAACTACCCCACGGTGTCTCGAGGAGAAGAGCTGCTGCGCATCGCTCCCACACCGCACCACACGCCCCAGATGATGAGCTACTTCGTGGGTAAGTCCTTCTGAGCTCCAGGAGCGAGCGCTGCCTTCACATGCTAGCCTGTAGATCACCGTCACACAGGCACTCCCGTATTAGAAGTGTAGCCGTTTGGTGTTCGCTGTGTGTGTGGGCGGGCTTTCTCTGGAAGCGCAGTGCTCTCGCAATGAAATGGATCTTTGTATTCCAATGAGTATTACTGCTTCTTTACATCATTAAATGTACCTTGTGACTGATAACATCTGTTATGACACACACACACACACTCGTTGGTTCAGTTTAAACAAACATCTTTGCTTTAATTTATTTGTAAGATTTGTTGTTGCTTTCAGTATGGCTATAAGCTCTTGTAAAATTATATTTAAACTCATTAGGCACGTTTGACTTTGAATAAAGCACATCATCTGTACCTGAGATTATCTTCATCGTTTGCATGTTATTCCAGCTGCAGCGTGGCAAGAATAGAAACCGTTCCTAAATTAGAAAGTTTGCTCGGTGTTGTCGTGGCTAGTTAGGACAACACCTCAAATTAACATGGAAAAAAACATGCCTTTTATGGCATGTCATTTCCTTCAGTTAATATTTGCAAGTGATATTTGATTGTGTGTGCGCCTGTGAGCACCGTACTGATCGTTGTGTGTGTGTCTCTCTCTCTCTCACAGAGAAGCTGACTCAGGCCTGGAAGGAGGTGGGTCTGGAGCTGAAGGCTCACTCTTCGGCCGAGTGTAACTTCTGCCGGCAGCCGCTTCACTTCCAGCTGATGAGCGAGAGAGAGAAGTCCTTCTTCAGCGGCCTGAGCCAGCCCATCTCCGCCTGCGCCTGACCCTCGCTGCGCACCCATGTCTCCATCCGTGTATTTTGTTAACAGAGTAAATCTATAGTATTTTGTATTTATAGATGTCTGGCTGATGCAGGCCGGTCGTATTTAAGCATTATTCAGATGTGGATGGGCTGTAATAAACCGATGAGAAACGCTCTCTGGCTCTGTGTGTTTGTGGTGAGGGTGACCTGTTTCTGGCTGTTGTTTGGGGAAGTGACCGCTGTGAATCACGTCTGTAACTGGCACACTAACCTGGATCTGCGCCGGTCAGGTAACGGGTCATGTGTAACACAAGCTGAAACAGGTGTGTGACCCACATCAGAGGAAGAAGAACTGGGCTTCCCAGATGAGATTGTCATGAGTCCAGCGCCGTTCTGAAAGAGGAGCGATCACGACATCATGACTAACGCCTCTCAGTTTCCATCAGTCACTTCCTAATATGGTGCTGAATGAAGCGTGTCTCGTGGTGCAGACTTCTGAGAAAATGAGTGTGGGAAACCATCAAACAAAACTACTTTGATTTAAATCTAGGGCTGGGAAAATACATTTCCTCAAAGAGATGAATTAGTTCATATCCTGCATCCTCGCAGAAAATGTTGATACCTAGAAAATGTCATTACTCGAGTGTTCAACTGTATATTTGTGACCCTGGAGCTCATAAGCAGTCTAAAGATCACTTTAAAGATGATTTTATTTCAATATTTAGATTTTTTTTTTTTTAGGCACCCTTAGATTCCAGGTTTTAAAATATATGTATCTCAGACACATATGATCCTGTCCTAACAAACCATACATCAATGAAAAGATTATTTATTTAAAATATGGACCCTTATGACTGGTCACAAACAATGAGTGCTTGACCAAACACAGCCACGGAGGAAAAGTCTTGTCAATACTGATGCGAGTGATGCTGGCCTTTGTTTATAATGCTGCTAAAAGATGCAGTTTAACGAACATAACCAATATATTTAAAATGTTTCTGCTGTTTACACATTACGCTGTAGGAAACAGAATTGTGAGTAAGATGCTAGTTTGAATAAGCCATGTCCACGACAGAAACAAGTGTGTGCTGATGTTCAGCCGGTAAAGACACGGCGGATTGTGTTTCTGTCAGATCAGGCTGATCTGTGTGTGTCCTGACGAAAGCAGACGCTCTTCACAGCACTACTGTCTAAAACAGACATCCAGTTGCTCAGCAAATATGGCTAATCTTCAGATTTATTGTTGTTTTCGAATAAATAAATATAGTTATTCAGACAAAATAAATGGAAGACATTTATGTTACCAGTAGAGATATTTATGCTGCAAAATATATGCTGTTTTATTTTATTTTAATCCTGAAAAGCAGAAGGCATCACAGTTTCCACAAAAACATCGATAGTTCTCAGAAATGTGTGTTGAGCAGTAAATCCGTATATTATTATGATTTCTGAAGATCATGTGACGCTGAAGACTGGAGGAATGATGCTGAACATCACAGGAATACACTTTAACACAGATTCACACTGAACACAGCTGCTTTAAACTGAAATAATGTTTCATAATATTATTAGTATTCCTGACTGTCAGGGAGGTTGTAGATCAGGAACAGGCCAGAGAATCAGAGCAGCTATTCAAACATGGTACCTTTAATAATAAACACACTTTACCACAAGAACTGACTGCACTGAAGGAGAACTTCAGACACACGTGAGGAGAAACGAGGCGACAGGTGGGATGAAATAACTAGGTCACAGGGAAGAAACACAATGATCATGAAACACTGACCTCCTCCTGATAAAAGAAATGAAGATTTGGTGAGTAACAGAGGCTTCTTTTAAAAACACTGACACCAAAGTACTAGTATAATACCGTAATTTAAATACCACACCAGTTTGATCAGTTACAGTTACAAATTACAGTAAGTAAAATGTATTGATTATTTATTTGGTCCCACTTTATATTTGGTGCTAATATACTATGTATACTATGATTGAAATTAAGCAGTTGGTGCAATGCACTTATTGTGTACATGCACAAAAACACCTGCATGCAATAACATCTGTAATTAATATCAGTTAACTACAGTAACACTTTATTTTAAGCTGCCATGATAGAGAGTAAAGACCCGATTAGGTACTTCGTAGTAGCTGTTGTACTTACATGGAATAAAATGTACCAACTCTTCCATAACTTAGTTAGGTCATAAGTACATTTTGTTTTAGTACGACAACTACTCTGTATTATGGACACCTTAAAATAAAGTGTTGCCAATTACGATTATTGTTACATTGTTTTGGTTCAAGTTAGCATTAACAGGCAGTAAAAAGGCTAGAATGGCGTAGCGCTACGACTCTACATCATGAAGTGTGTACGTGTTTTGGACAGGTTCTCCAGCACACACTCATCAAAGCTTCATCTCATGCTGACACCTGCGCTCAACACACACCGAATGAATCTCTGACTCCTTCAGCTGCCTTCAATGAGCACCATGACAGGAAGCACTTGCTGCTTGACTTCCTCTTTCATCTACAGGTGTCAAACACACGTGATGCACTCAGAGCTCGGGCTCGCTGGCTTTAAAGTCAGTCTGTCCTCTAATCCTCTGCTGGCACACTGTAACATTTATGTCTGTTTTAGTTCTGTTCTTAGTTTCGTTTTCATGTCTTCCTGTATTAGTTTCGTTTTCCCTTGTCAGTTCCTGTCTGCCCTTATTTGGTCCTTCCTGTGTTTAGATCCAATTATGAGTTGATTCCCGTCCACCTGTGTTTTCCCAGCTGTGTCTTGTCTTGTGATTAGTCTCCCCTGTATAAAACCCATGTCTTTTGAGTTCAGTCTGGTCGGTCAATGTATATGTTACGTTTGTATTGTTAGATTCTCCATCGTGTTTTGATTTACTTTATTATTAAAAATACTTTGTTTTCTATTCAACGACTCCTGCGCTCTTCCTTGGAAGTACAGACGTTACACACACACACGCACACACACCTGAGGCCAGGAACAATGTTGCCTTCACAAAGGACATTCCTGCATGCTTTCACACAGGTTCACATGAGCACTGGAATTTGTGCATTAACTGTGTGTAAAAGCTGGCAGAGCTTGTTAAGGCGTGTTTGTCAGGGGTCCAGACCTGTCTGGTATGTGGTCATGTGATTCCATGTAGAGCTCGCTCCAAACACTCCAGCAGAGAGTTTAGAGTGACCCACAGTCAGGCTGACACACACACACACACACACTGTATTTACACAGCAATTACTGATTGCGTCTTCTGTAAAATAAACGTAATTCGACGTCACTGTGAAACTAATGTCATTAACCGTCACAAGTGCAGAAAATCCATGTGTGGTCAGAGGCATCTACGGTTGGTTTGAGATGATTATGAAGGGAAATGTCAAGCACATGATAATCAGTCAAGTGATTCTTCACGGAGCTGCTCTCTAGAGGCCTGGACATTCACGAGAGCTGTCCCGACAAACCATCAGTAACCACTGCTAGAGGTCAGACTGTGAAAACACAGGCCTGCGTTCATGAAGAAATAAGCTGCCCAGTTACTAATATTAGCAGATTAACTTTTATAACTGAGTAAATCACTGAGCTTTATCACTTAGCTGCTGTCATGAGGTAATGATTTCAGGACTGGTAAGCAGTGTTTTTAATGTAAACAAACTCTGGGAAAATCACCTTGAGTCACATAGCGCGTCACTTTAAACACTTCCTTTATTCCAGGCTAAGACATCAAAATCTGAGCCTACTAAGGAAACAAAAACTAAACACAGGAAACTCAACTCAAATACAGCTGGATGAAATAAATAAAACAAGAGTCCTTGAATGTCACAGCACCCCCTCACCTCACTCTGCAGTTTCCTGATGAGTGTATAGTTCGGAATAATGTATTGCTTTGGCCTGAATATAGCCTGTGGAAAGAAACTGTTCTTGTGGTCAGTTCAAAGAGAGCGCGCAGGGACAAAAGTGACCTTCTTAGCCTTGTTCCTCACTCTGAAGGTGAAAAGATCTTGGAGGTTGAGCAGAGAACACTGATCATCCTCTCAGCAGTCCTGATTGTCCATGTTGTCTAACTATCAGCTCGTTTGGAGGAAAATCCATTAACTGAACCAAGGGCTTATGATAAAAGCGACATACAAATTGTTCAGAGCATTGGATCCCCAGGACTGGGATTGAGAACGGCTGGAGTACACCCTTGAACAGATGTAGCCCCATGAGCCAGGGAAACAGAAGCCCGAGGTGGAGTCATGGCACCTGGAGGCCTGGAGAACCAGGGTCATACTGCTGGAACAGTGGAGAAGTGAGCCAAGGGATCTGAGGATCAAGGACGAACTGATAGCTATAGACCGAGGTGAAGCCAAGAGTATGAAGATGACTCTGGAGCTGAAGGGATGGAGGAGCCAGTGGAAATGAAGGAGTGGAGGGGCCAGATATAGCCACAGGACTGGAAGTCTGATGGAAGCCAGGAGAAAGATAAACCAAGGTGGAGATGTTAGAATAACGGAGCCCAGTGAAACTGGAGGGAGGACACAAGAGCGAGGAACCATTGTTGAATCAAAGGGACCAAGGGTTTAGGTCAGGGTTAGCCAAGTTCGGTCCTAGAGAGCCTGCAGTGTTCAGATACAACCCCAAATGCTTTAATTACAAGGACACTACCGTCTGCTCTGCTCTGGAGGGCGTCACTGTTTGCACACACCTGGTTAGGAACTGATGGCACACTCACCTGGTTCCTGTCAGGAGGACTATTTAAGTCACACACACATTCACCTGATTGCAAAGTTTTGTGTTGCCTTGGGGTCCGTTCTTCGTACCTTGCTAACTAAGTTAGCTGGATTTGATTGTTGACGATTTTGCATGATCTTGGATCGTTTGGTTCTTCGACGCTCATCCAGGACTTGCTGTCATAGCAACAGGTCCGTAAGAGTAAGCCTGCTCGGGAGCAGGTTTACTTTATGTAAACAGGATTTAGGCTGCGCTCCTGCCGGGTTATGATTGGTTGAAATGGCGAGATCACATCTGATTGGTTAAAGAGTATGACTGACGCGGACTGACTCACGTGGGAAAAGAAAAGTAACTTGCAGGAATGTTTCACCTTACAAATATTTTATATGGAATAACAAAGATATATTATTTAAAAACAAATCTTTATTTTACTTGGTTCAATGAAGGTATTCTTTTAGGAAGAAAGTTGTTTAATTATTTCTCATGGATACTTGTTGTCATATACTGAATTTCTTCAAAAAAATTATCAATTCGACCAAGAGAATTTGCTGTTGTTATTGACGCAATTCCAAAGAGTGTTACAGTACTTTTAAACTATATTTCAGAAGGATTCAGCATAGTTAATCCTTGTGGAAACATTTTCATTGGAAATGTCAATGTGTTAAAACAGTGTAGTTAAGATTATAAGGAATGTTTTTCGGTCTGTCTTTACCTGCAGCAAGATTTTTCTGGTCTTTTTATTTGCTAATGTCTCTTGGGTTAAAGCATGGACTCAGAGTGTCTTACAAAATTCTAAACAGAATTTATCCTGCCAAGCATGTTTTGGAAAGATTTAAGCTTAGTATTTCATATACCTGTCAATTTTGTGGTCAAGAAAAAGAAACCATCTTTTTTTTCATTGTATTTATTCAAGAGTATTTTGGAAAGATATGGAATTCTATATTAACAGAAAATGGAATCCTTGATAAAAATTTGTATATTCGATGTGCTATTTTATATAGAAAATGAAAGATTGAATTGGAATGAACAACATATTAGACATTTGTTTATTTTATTAGGAAAATTCCATATACATAAGAAAAAGTGGACTGGGCTCTCTCCTGGCTTTTGCAGCATTAGCAGTTTTCCCGATGTCTTTATTCTCCTTAACCCTCTAATAAAAGCTCTTGCTCCACTTGAGAAAAAAAAATTGAGCTTGCTCTTTTGCCATTTCGTCAACCAATCAAAGGGGCTGTGATCACTGTTTCTACTATCGATACATGCCGCCTTTTAAACCACCGCACGAGCGCGCAATAATCCTAGACAACTCAATCCAGCTATACTAATCATCAACAACAGGTGCGCTCGGAGAACCGGATTAGTGAGCTCATATAGCGCGATGATCTGATCTTGGATGTGTCATTTGATCTTGGATGTAGTTAGCGAGGTACGAAGAATGGACCCCTGATCAGAGAGAGGGCCCAAAACAGCACAAAATATTATTATTATCATTTTAAGCTCAATCTACCCTGTAGAGCTTCATTATATCTCAGGATGTTTTCTAAATTATGGACCCAAGACTAATAATATTTAAGCTTTCACTAAATATCACTTTTATTAAAGTAAATAGACAGTACAACCAAGCCTTTTTTGTTTACTGAACTTAGATTAGCATGCACATAAAAAACTACATATAGTGGCTTGTAAAGCTTCATGAGTATAGTATTTAGACTAAAAATTGATATGCAACATACACTTGAGCAAATTTTACTTGTAAGAAATAAATTACCCAGACAACAACATTTTAACTTTCAATAACTACACAATTACACAAATGTACCTAATTTTATTAGCCAATGTCTTTGCTACTGACCTTTAATGATCCAGTTCAACAATACTTACAAGCAAAAAAAAAACTATTGTGCTTTATTGTTTTTTTGTTTTTTCTTTTATTGCTGAAGAGTATTGAACTTTCTTCTTCTGTATTCTACTTTATAAATGTGAATTTACTTTTTCTTCAGCCTGGGGTTTATTAGTGACACTTTTTGCTGTGCTTTTACATTTGCTATAAATAGAACTTCATATATTAAAAACAAACACTCAAGCTCTGCCCGTATTTAAAAGGTAACGCAACACATTACTTTCCATAAAAGGTAACTAAGTAGCCTAATCCGTTACTTTTTTAGAGTAACGCAATAGTTTTAAGAGTAACTTTCCCCAACACTGACTGGTAGTATACTTGTAAGTGTACTCCTTGGAACTAAATTGGCCACACTTTCTAGTATATGAATGTAGACCGTTAAAGTAGCTTATACTTTAGGTTTTTTTACTTGTACTGCAGTTGTGGCCTAATGGATAGGGAGTTGGACTTGTAACTCAAAGTTTGCGGGTTCAAGTCCCAGGTTCGGCAGGGATTGTGGGTGGTGGATAACCATAGCTCTCTCCACCTTTAATACCAAGACTGAGGTGAGACCCTTGAGCTCCCACTGATCCAGGTGTGTGTGTGTGTGCGCGCACTTGGATGGGTTAAATGCAAAGCAAATTCCTAGTATGGGAAACCATACCTGGCCACATGTCACATCCTCAAGGAAAAAAAACTATATTATGAATGAGTTAAGTTTAAAAAAAAAAAAAAAAAAAAAGGTTCAGACAGTGTTCTCATAACATTTCATTAATTTCTACATATCAGGAGCCTTTTTGTAATCAGATAAGAAGACAAAGCATGTCTTATTTTGATGAATTTTATGATTTATGCTCTAGAATAAATCATCTGTTAAATGTAAATCATGAAGTCAGTTATTCCGCATTATACCATGACTTCAGTTTTCAGGTCATGAAATGGATCAGAAGTGTGTGATGATGGGAGATATCAGCACACCCCTGACCTCTGCCAGTTATTGCACTAAAGTCATTATTTATTTATTTTTAATTTTTTGCAAATTATCGCTCTAAGTGAGGCGAAGGGACAACAAATACAAATAAAATATATATATATAATAATGCTCCTTTTTAAATAAACATGTTTATGTTTTACCTGTGGAATGTGTTGAGTGAGCTCTCGCGATCTTCTGATCGTCTGTTTCGCGTCACTTCCGGCGCGCGTCACGACGCATTACGTACGCTGATGACGCAGTCGTGACGCAGCGCGGATGTCCCAGAATGCCGCTGTCTGCCAGCGCAGCACTGATCAATGGTCAGGCCGGTAAATTAACGCGTTAAACGTTAGAGAGATCAACCGATGATCGAAACGCTTGGTCTCCGATGGAAATCGCTTGACGGGACTGTTGATGAGTGAATGAGATCCGCCTAAAGAGAGCCCACCATCATCCTCATCAAATCAGAGCCGAAGACAAACCCAGCAGGTAAAGACAGATCTTCATCACATTAACATCAAATCAAAAACACTTCACTGAGGCGCTTCTCTCAGCACATCCCTGTGTGTTTGGGAGGACTATCACTGAAGAACGCTCTTTATCTGGTTCTTTATCTAGGGGCTTGGATAAAAGGCTAGTGAGAAGTGTTTATTATATAGAAGCTATATACTTACTGACAGACACACACACGCTAACATTTCCAGCACATTTCAGATGCCGTGAGGGAAATGACGTTTGAAACACTTTTTGGGGGTTAAAATGGGAGATTAGTTTACATGTAGCAGACAAACACTTGACTTATTTGGATAATTTATACAGGACAGAATTACGTGTTACTATCTAAAAAGGAATCTGTTTACAAATGATTGTTTGTTTCCTCACACATCCTGGTCTCGAGCTCTTCACAGATGCTGTGCTTAGTTTTTAAAATAGATACAAGTTATTGTAACATAAACATCACATTTAACTATATATATATATATATATATATATATAGCTTAATTTTTTAATGATTATAAGTCTGGCATAAGGGTAAAACAGTCGAGATCATTACATAAAACATATTTGAAGAACACGTGATGAAGGCATGACGATCTGAATATTACTTAATATCATAATATAGACTACTTTCACATATACAGTCATGAACAGTAAGACATTTAATGTTTTTATAGAAGTCTCCGCTCCCCAAGCTTGCTTTTTTGAAACACAGTAAAATTATGCAGTAGTTTTGCTGTTAGAGAAATAATAATTATTATTATTATTATTGTAGTTGTTGTTATTATTAACATCAATATTTTAAACAGTTGAGTGAAAAAAAAGATTTATAATGTACATTTTAAACAACAGATTCAAATAGAAAGGTTTTTTTAGGCAGTAAATCAGTATATTATAATGATTCCTGAAGACTGGAGTAATGATGCTGAACATCACAGAAATACACTTTAACACAGATTCACACAGAACAAAGCTGATTTTACACAGCAAGAATTTACTGGGGGTTTTTTATTTTCTTTTTTTGGCTGTGCTTTGGATCAAATAAATGCAGTCTTGGTGAGATTTCTTTAAAAGACCGTAAAATCTTGCTGTTTATAAGTTTTGGACAGGTAGTGTTCAGCTGAAACGAAGCAGTTAATTGAGCTCAAGTGCGTTTCAGGGCCGATGGCGAGTCCCAGGACCAGGCGTGTGCTGAAGGAGGTCCGGTCTGATGACGAGAACAATGTAAGTGTCCTCCTCCTCCTCCTCCTCCTCTCTCTGTCTCTCAGGCGGTGTGTGTTCTTCAAGTGTGTGTGTGTGTCAGGTTTGCTTCGAGTGCGGAGCCTTTAACCCTCAGTGGGTCAGCGTGACCTACGGGATCTGGATCTGTCTGGAGTGCTCCGGCAAACACAGGGGCCTCGGGGTCCACCTCAGGTCAGGCTCCGTTCTGATTGATCTAAAGATCTTGAGTGCGACTTGATCATTTGAGAGCTCTGTTTCTCTCCTCGCAGCTTTGTGCGGTCTGTTTCAATGGACAAGTGGAAGGACCTGGAGCTGGAGAAGATGAAGGTGGGAGGAAACCGGAAGTTCCGTATGTTCCTGGAGCTGCAGGATGACTATGACCCCAGCTGGAGCCTGCAGGAGAAGTACAACAGCAAAGCCGCTGCGCTCTTCAGAGACAAGGTACACCGGATCATTCCCATCATCATTTCAAAATCGCTCTTCATTTTAAACGGGCATATACAAAATAAAATCCAAACAATGTGCAGAAAACACAGACGTAATCACATAATCTAAAAACAGATGTTACTGTGGAATTGAAATCAAAATGCCTGTGAAATATTAAGCTCCAGAAATAGTTTAAATATCGGCATGTTCTGTGTGTGTCTGAGAGAATGAATGGTTTGGTTTAATACACAGATCAGGTTATACCAACACATGAACATAACGTCTAGAACCGCTCTGAGACTAAAACTATGTCATACAGAAGCAGAAACCTAAAGGTTAATGAACAAACGGATCTCATAGAATCATAAAGTGCATTGTTCATTATTTACAAAGTACTAAAATACACATAAAGATCCGATGTATGTTTGTAGTTCTCTTGGATGAGTGCAAAATCGAAGCTCTGTGACCAACAAAACTTTAGGATTCTTACAGGCTTTGTTACTTTTATGAATTTTGAAGCCGAAACGCAGTTCAAGTCAAAAGCTAAGCATACACTATAAACAGTCACATGAGTTCCTCTGAGCTGCTGACGTCTCTTTCAGGCTTTATTTAAAACATCTTCCTTGAGCTGAGTGATGATAAACTGTGAAAGTGACGGGTGGTTAATGTCATAGTCCCTCTGTAGTATGCTTTAGACACTTGTTAACATCGAAGGCTTCTGGTTTTGTGAGGTTGTAAGAGATCTGGGAGCGTTGGGAAGAGAGGGTGAGGTTTGTCCTCATGGTAGTGTTGTGTGTTGAAGGTGGCGACTCAGGCCGAAGGGAAGGAGTGGACGATGGAGAACTCTTCTGCCAGGAACTGGACTCCTCCGCAGGCCAAGAGCGGCCTGAGCGCTGTGCACCGGTACTGCCCCGACAAGGACACTCGGTGACCGGTGGAGGTGCTGACGGCTAACAGAGCTGCTGTCGTTACAGGTCCAGTGCTGGTGCCGGACAGAACCACACTCACTTCTCAGACAAGGCCTTCGAGGACTGGCTGAGCGACGATGTCAACTCCTACCAGAAGTGAGCTTGTGTTTCACTAGTTCATAACAGACTGACATGACTTCAGTCATTCTCATATTCATTATATCATTGGCACAAAAAAAAGAGAGAACATTTTAATAAAAAGCTAATATGAAGTAAACCAGGATACTGTTGCTATTGGTTTTGGATCTGATTGATTTCTAGGACTTGGAGAGATGCTGGTTCTAGACTAGAGCGAGATTGTTTTCAGCGCCTCTCTGTACAGAAGTGTGTTCGTACCCATTTTTTGGTCTAATTTCTGTCTTATTGTTTATATCATAAATATGTGTTTTGATGTTTTTAGGAAGTTGTGGAAGTACCACTCTTGTTTTTAAAATATTATTTAAGTTACACTTTTGCATTAAAAGAAATACACGCACAGAAGATGAAAAATGAATGCACTCCTGAAGTGTTATTTGGTTGCGTTGCATTGAAACTGATGGGCATCATTTGACCCTGGACCTTTACAAGACACCTGTGTGTCACATTCATGACACTAAGAGAAGATGAGACACCATTTCAAGAAATAAGCCGTGGTTTAAAAAATCAAATTAGCTCGGTAAACAATACGCCTGCTTTGAAAGATTAACAAATGGATGATTGCTTTAATAAAGAAATATCTCGATATTGACTATAATGGTTGTGATTTAAGATGGCCATACTCCAGCAGCTTTATTGCAGTCACATGTCTTCTATGTGTGGTCGGTCTAATGAACAGAAAGCTGTAGGTGTTGATGGGAAGCTCTGTTCTGTTGTTTCAGTGCCGGAGCATCCGGGGCGCAGGAGAATCGATATGTAGGATTTGGAAACACTCCCAACCTGCCCAAGAAAGATGAAGACTTCATGAACAACGCCATGTCCTCCATCTACTCGGTAACACAGCAGCAGCTTTGAGATGATCGGGTCTGTCCGTCATTCATCCTGACGTCCTGTCATCTGTGTTTCAGGGCTGGAGCAGCTTCACTGTTGGAGCCAGTAAGTTTGCGTCGGTCGCTAAAGACAGTGTAAGTACATTACTACACACACACACACCACTAAACCTGCTGCTGAGGGACTAGATCATGTGTTATGTGATCATGATTGTCGTGTCTGTTTAATTGTGACAAATGTTTTTTTTTGTGTGTCAGCTGCTCATGCGAATGTGATCATAAAGACACTTTTTCATCTTCTGTCCTTCACAGACCTCAAAATTGGCCACCCAGGCAACTCTGAAGGTACGTCTCATCATGAAGCCCTTGAGTCTGCTTTATATGAGGACTGGGTTTCCCTCTTTGATCCATCTTTGCTTTAGTCAACTGATATTGATCATTGAATCTTATTAAAAAAAACAAACGAAGATGAATGTTAAGATGAATGCAGGAACACATGGCTTGATACACCTCTAGAATATACCGAACTAAACTATCATCATCTAAAGAGTGATGTGAGAAACACAGCTCACAGACCATGGCGAAGGTATAGGTGACTCAGAAATGAAAATGGATGAGTGTTTCTTCATCAGACCCAAGGACGCTCTGCAGTGAATGAGAGTCCAGACAGCTTGTATTTGAGTTAAAATCATCTGAACGCTGGATCAGTTTGATCTTGTGTCTTCTCCAGATGGTAACTGATGGACTGGAGTGCTGTGGATTATTCTGATGTTTTTATCAGACCCTCATTCACTGCAGAGCAGCCATTGATGACACATTTCTACAGATGTGATGAAGAAACACACTCATCCTGATCTCAGGTGAACTGAGAGTGGTCTGTAGTTTATATACGCTGCTTTATTCTGTCTCTGCTGCTGCTCTGGATGAAGTTACGGGGCTATAAACCACCGCCAGAGCCGGTAACACTCACTGCATGCTGCACGCTCTTGTGTGTGTGTGTGTGTATGCAGGTGCTTCTCATTTTCAGTATGCATATCATATCTCGACTTGATTCCCATGATTCACTACAGCTCCGTGTGAAGGTCATGTGACAGATCATGCCTCTCCTCACAGTGTTGATGGTCTGTGCTGCATGTGCCGTGACTCGTGATGAAGACTTTAGTGTGAGTGTGTGTTGACCCGTGTGTTTCTCTCAGGCTACTGAGCTGGGACAGACGCTGAACGACAGTGTTATCAAGCCCACACAGGAGAAGGTAACCGAACGCTTCTCACTAGTCTAGTTAGGAGTGAGTGTGACACAGACAGATTTTCAAGCTAAAGTACATTTTCTACATTTAGATAAAAAGTAATTTGGTATGCAAGTAAATAAACACATTCATCCTAATGTTCAGATGTTAAGGGTAGGTAAGATTTTTATGTTTTTGAATGTTTGTCTTTTCACCAAGACTGTGTTTCATGATCAAAAATAATAGTAGAAATAGTGAAATATTATTCTAATGTAAAATTTTCTGTGTGAAACTGTAAGTCCTGTGATGTTCAGCATCATTACTCCAGTCTTCGGTGTCACGTGATCTTCAGAAATCATAACAATACTATTATTAATGTTGAAAACCGTAGCACTACACGATAATTGAGGGGAAGCCATGATGCATTCTTTTAGAGACGTTCTTTGATAAATGGAATGTTAAAAAAAAACAACGTTTATTTGAAAAATAATCATGTTAAATGTCTTTACTGTTATTTTTGATCAATCGAATGCAGTCCTGCTGAATTGACTGCAAACATTTGAGTGGGAGAGTTTTATCATACATGTCAATGTTTACGAGTTGCATTCCTATTAATAATTATTGTGTCTGAAGATCAAAGTTAATTTTTTTCATCAGAAAGGCTTGCTGTGAGGGTAACTCTTCACTGAGCTTTATAAAATACTATAATCAGGAGACTTAGTTTGAGCCCCATCTCCTTCTCCTACAGCATTGTTATCATCAGAGTGTGATTTTGCACAAACTGTCAAAAGTCATAGCCTTTGCCACAGATATGCTCTGATTTGTTGTGAGGCTGATCATCAGCAGTGTCTGAGCTCCGTACACAGGCCATCGTGAAGCTAGTTGTTCTTGTTCTCTAACACTGCTCTGACTGTAGGTGAAGGAGGGAAAGTTATTTGATGAAATGGCCGTGGGCATCAGCGGTCTGGCCACGAAGGTACGAAGCTGCTCGTGTCGTCTGATGTGATGCAGCGACACACATCAGCCCATCACGAGCAGACCCAAACTTCTGCTCTTTCTGTCTCTCACCTCACGTTTCTTTCTCGTTTTCTGCTGCCGTTGTGATTACGGTGGTGAGTATGATGATTTAGACGTAACTGAGAAGAACGATGGAAATCAGGCAGTAATCATGGATGCCGGTATTAAAGACCCCATGAAAATCCAGATCTCTGTGCTCCTAGTTCTAGCTCATAAACACTTTTCACAATTTCTGGAAGAACTGACTGAAATATTGATGACTCTAATTAGCTTTGTGTCTCATGCTCTGAAGAATGAGCCGCACCGTTATGTTCTGCCCAAACTTCCTGTTTAATAGATAAGATGGGAACTGTTTCATGGGGTCTTTAAAAATTAAATCATGTCATGTTTACAGTAATGCTTAACTGCTGTTTGAAGGGGTCATATGATGTTGCTAAAAAAACATTATTCGGTGTAATGTAATGTGTTGATGTGGTTTAAGGTGCATAAAACACATTATTTTCCACATACTGTACATTATTATTTCTCCTCTAAGCCCCGCCTCCTGAAACGGCTCGATTAGTACAAAGCTCATCGTTCTAAAACAGCGAGGTGTGCTCTGATTGGCCAGCTATCCAGTGCACTGCGATTGGCTGAATACCTCAAGTCATCATAAATTTTAAAGAATAAATAAATATATAAAGAATATCTCTTTGGTTTTGAGACTTTAGTCTTTGCAACTTCAGGGATCATATCTCTGCTCTAACACATCTCAAACTGAATTCCTGGAGGGCCACAGCTCTGCGCAGTTTTGCTCCAACCCTAATCAAACACACCTGATCCAGCTAATCAAGGTCTTTAGGATCACTAGAAACTGGTGTGATTTTGGGCTGGTTGGAGCTAAACTGGGCAGAGTAACATTATAAAGAGAAAGAAGAACTTGAAATCGCATCATATGTCCCCTTCGACAAAATAACCAGAAGGCCTGTTCACACTAAAGCCAGAACAATCCATTTGTAGAACAAAGTGCAAATGTGACCAAATGAGTCGGATGTGGCAAAATGAGTCAGAATGTACAATTCTATAAAGAAAATAACAAATGATATATGACCTGTTGAAATCAGACAATAAAATAACTGAGCAGAATTTAAGGAAATGTCAAGTTAAAGTGCACTATTTTTGAAAATGGGCTCCTTTTCCAGCTCCCCTAGAGTTAAACATTTGAGATTTTGCAGTTTTGTTTTGTTTTTTGTTTTCAAATCCATCAAGCTGATCTCTGAGTCTGGCGGTAGCACCTTTTGCTTAGCTTAGCATAGATCAGGGGTCACCAAGTTCAGTCTTGGAGGGCCGGTGACCTGCAGAGTTTAGCTCCAACTTGCCTAAACACCTGCCTTGAAGTTTCAAGTATACCTAGTAAGAGCTTGATTAGATTGATTAGAGTTGGAGCTAAAATCTGCAGGACACCGGCCCTCCTGGACTGAACTTGGTGACCCCTGGCATAGATCATTGAATCTAATTAGACCGTTAACATCTCGCTCAAATATGACCAAAGAGTTTTGCTATAAGACTGTTTTCAGGCGCTAGTGCAGTCATGGTACAGCAGAAAACTTCCTTGATTGTTACGCCAGAATGAGAGTAAAGTTCCTAATCATATCCGAAAAGAAAATCACAAACTTTCATTTTTGAGCAAGATGCTAACAGTTTAATCAGATTCAGTGATCTATGCTAAAAGTGCTACCGCCAGACCCCGCTGAATAGATTCCAAAACAGTAAAACTCAACTGTTTAACTCTAGTGACATGTTCCTTTAAAGTTTTCTGAAACAAAATCTCAAAGCAGCGTTGCATATTCTCCTCTGATTCTGAATAATTATTATATTACCAGGCACAATATAGGTAGTTTTTAATTTGACTTTTATTTAAAGGTAGGAAAAAGATGCAAATAATCTGTAGTTTGGTCAAGCAGCGAGTGATGTCATCTTTTCTTTGAATCTTTGATTAACATTGAGACAGATCTGTGTGAAGACATGTACTGTAATGCATGGATCTAGTATGATGTTGCACATCAATCATTAGCTAAACGTTCATGTGAGACATAACAGAATTATGTTTGTGTGAATCTCACCAAGACGTATTTCATAATGAAAAAACGGACACAGAGAAAAAGGCACTCCTGTCAAAAAACAAACAAACATTCAAATGAAGATCATGTTAAGTGTTTAATCACTATTTGGAGCATGGGGGTTGCTGGAAGAGGGTTGTCCAAACCCAAAACTGACCCCTTCACTTCTTTTGCCTCTAGCTCAAAATTAGTCTGTGTTCATTCAGTCATTTTGCCAGCGCAGGTCACATCTGCTGCTCCAGACTCTCGTGTCAGTCATAAACTAATGACACACTCTCGTCATGTTGAAATGAAGAGAGTCATAACTGCTAGTTAAAATCTTAAATCTACGAGGCGGTGGTGAAGGGTCTTGTGTGGTGTTGGGCTGGTAGGTGAGTGGTTGAAGTGTGTTGAGGTCCTCTGTGTTTGTACAGGTTCAGGGTGCAGGAGCTAAAGGCTGGAAGGACATGACCTCTTTCTTCGGTGGGAAACAGGAGGCCGCCGATGATGGGTAATTACAGATTTATTATTAGGGTATATAAAAGTAAAGGTGTTTTTCTTTACAAACTGATTAAACATAGGTTTGACTAGAAGATCAGACAGATGCCCTCTAACAAGTTTGAGGAACTTGGAAAGGAATGGATATGATCTGTTTGGAAGGAATCAGAATAAACATGAATGACTCACGGCATGTTTGTTTGAGTATCTGAGCAATATTTGAAGAATAACATATAACCAGATTGAACTTGATCGTACAGCTTTGAGTATTTGTTGTAGTACTCCATACGAGGACAGTTTTGGCGCTTTTCCACTGCATAGCATGGCACGGCACGGTTCAGTAAAGCTCACTTTTGGGGGGGTTTTCCACTGGGGACAGTACCTGGTACCTGGTCCTTTTTTTAGTACCACCTCAGCCGAGGTTCCAAGCAAGCCGTACTGTTACCAAAACGTGACGAGTAAACTCTGCTGGTCACTGATTGGCCGGAGAAAATCGTCATTACTGCGTCACTGAACTTGCGACACGAGACACAAC
>JAUMHG010000051.1:502455-518648 GCA_032359395.1 Enteromius anoplus
GGGGCTTTGTGTGTTGCTTTGGTCTTTGTATGTATAAAGATATATAGCAAATGTCATTTGCATGCTCTAAATTATGTCCTAAATGTATTTCCTGTACTTTAATTGTTAATTTAACTTGACATACAATGCTTCTGTACAATGACTAAGAATGTGAATGTGCAGGCTTCTTAAATAATCAAAAAGAAATAATCAAAAAGTCTGTCTCTTAGCGCCCCCTTTTATAATTTCAAATAACATCAGAAAAGCATTTATTTTAAATAAAAATGAAAGAAATAATCAAAATGTTGAAAATAAAATAATAGGTAGCGTCAGGGAGGACTTTATTTTCCCAATAAAGGTGTCAACCACGGCATATATTTAATGATGTGAATTAAAAGAAGAAAAAACATTTACACTCAATAAGTTGCATTCTGTTTTATCACTTCAATACTGAGGTGCAGATAATTGTCACTTGCAATAAGTGTTATACATTTCAGAAAATGCTATGTGCACTTGGTGTAAATAGCTGCTGCCAAAAAATAATGATCTCAAACCTTATTATCCATTTGAAACTGTCAGATATGAAATTATGTAGCAATAATTGATTGATGTTTAAGTGGTGAAGGATAGTGTATGCAGTTGTGTGATTTTTTTTTAAAGATTAGCTTAAATATGTGAAATGAAGAAATAATGTCAAAAACAGATTTATAGGATTCTAAATTGATTCTCAATTATTGAAATTACTTGA
This sequence comes from Enteromius anoplus, assembly GCA_032359395.1. NCBI lineage: Eukaryota > Metazoa > Chordata > Actinopteri > Cypriniformes > Cyprinidae > Enteromius > Enteromius anoplus. The sequence goes on from JAUMHG010000051.1 coordinate 503,183, forward strand.
CTATTCATTATGTTTCATGTTTTATACCTGATTTTTCTATCCTACTGCAAATATGTATTGGTGTTGAATGTTTATTAATTATTAATAAAAAAACGCTACGCTTTGATGCTACATTCTTTTCACGAGCAAAGTTAGTCTGGCCAAGCTGCTGTTCATATTCCCAAAAAAGTGGGAACCAATGAGAAATGAGCTCCCCCACCCCCGGCATGACTGAGGTGGGTGTAACGCGATGACGCAGCAGTTCTGCGACGTTCAAACGTGGCGTGACTCTGCTGTTGCAGCTGTTTTGAAAGAAATGTCATGATAGGTTTTCTTTGAAAACGGAGCAGAAGTAATTAAAGTAAGTAAAGACATTTTCCTACTGCTTTATTGAAGCTAGCTACAATTGGTTACCGTGGCTTCAGGTTTTGTTGCTACGCATTCGTCATTGGAATGAGTGGTCTGATTGGTTGTAGATTCGTCCAGTAGTATACAGAGGGATCTGATGGACGCAGGTTAAGCCTGCCTCCCAGAAGGCTGGTAGTAAGGTAGCTTTGCCAGACTAAAGCTCCTATCAGCTTTATAGTTGCGGAAGCCAGGCTAATGATAAGCGATATGTGTTGAAAATGACCAATCACAAGAGTGGAGAGATCTGACATTTGATCCTTGCCTCCAAAGTCTCAAAAGTGTTCTTGAGGTCCAAGCAGGGGTTGAGCAGATGAGAGAGCGCAGAGAGTCGAGCGAGCACTGTTTCGCTTCATTCTCTCGAGAGCGCATTTTTGCACGCGCATAGTGTTGAGTGCTCTTGCGGTGCAGAAATGCTCTCTTACAATAATGGTTTTCCTGCCAACTCCCCGAAAAGCTGCACCTTATGGGATTTCTTTAGTTCTGGTTATCGATTCCTCGCACAAAATGGCTGCCGCTCCCAAATCCTCGACCAAGAGAACCACCACTCCCAAGTCCGCACCCAAGATGTAAAAATTACCGCCAATCTTCAGGTATTGCACCAATTGGCTGTGAAATCTAACTCTTTCACGTCTTCGCACAAAAGGGCCGCCTTAGAGTCTGTTCCTATATCCATTGCACTTCCCATCATGGCGGTTGCTATTTTGAGTGTGTGAGCCACACACTGCTCCTGTGAACCTGAGCCTGTCGATGACAGTGATTTGCCACGGCTCGAACCACCAGAGACTGTTAGTATGGCTGATTTGCTGTGGCCCGAACCACCAGAGACTGTTAGCAGCATGCCCGACTTGCCATAGCCTGAGCTTGTGTAGAGGATCGAAAATTATAATTGCCTAATGTGTGCATATATCATATACATATATAATTATATGTATAATTCATCCCTTATCCAAAAGTTAAAAAGTTGCAAGAGAAACAATGTTACTCAAAATCATTTAATTAATTGTTGACAGTATTGATGTATTTGTGGACTAAACCTGAAAATTATTAGAAAATTATTATTTAAGTTATTATTATTATTAATTATTAATTAATGTTATTAATTATTATTATTATTATTATTTGTTCTTCCTGTAGATGGCGCTTAGCGCTTTTGAGATGTTGAATTGCGCAACTCTGGTCAGAGTTCATTAAACAAAACAAGAGCTCGCAGCAGATTCATGTGTTTGTTTTACTTTTCTGCAGACACTTAACAGTGTATTCTACTTACCCTTTCGGGTCTCTCCAGCCTGAGACGGGTAACAACTTGGGGGCTCGTCCGGGATTAGCGCCATCTAGTGGTTGGGTGCTAATCCGTAAAGAACCACTGTGGTAAAGCATCATACGTCCCAGACCAGCGAGTTGCAAAACAGACACCGGCAGTCCAGTCATGGCTACTCTCCGAGAACTGCGGTGGGAGATTGAGAAGCAGCTCCACCTGCTGGTCAGCTCTTCGAACTGCAAAGCACTCTACAAAGTAGCCCTGCGTTGCATGGAGGGGGAAGAAGAGGCGTGTCCAAGCGTGTATGCAGCAGAGGTGGAACTCTATGACTTTATCGTTGATTTCATGCGAGGAGAACAACTGCTGAGTCTAGAGGGCCCGCTTGCTGACCCTTCATGACCTTGTTTGTGAGTTGGCCGCTACAGGACAAGGTTTTGCTTCCGACATCGAAGAAACTGTAGAGACTGTGGGACTTGTTTCGCCATCTGCCTTAACATCAGCAGCTGCGAGGGTGCAGGTAGCACAACCAGAAATCATTCGAACAGTGTTAAAGGTAATCAAACCTGGTACATTTAAAGAGACACTTATCACAAAAGACAGCCTCACAGTGGCTGAGTTAAAATGGTTCCTGAGAGCACACCTTAGGGACAAAAGTAGCACTGAATTGTTTCAGGAGCTGAGCAATGCAAAACAACAGGATAAAGAATCCCCTCAACAGTTTGTGTATAGGTTAATGGGGCTTAAGCAAAGAGTGTTGTTTGCTTCAAAACAAACAGAATCTGAGTTCCAGTATGATCGTAAACTAGTTCAAGGAGTTTTCCTACACTCACTGTATCAGGGTCTGAATGAAAAATACACATTTGTCCGGAGGGACATTAAAACGGCAATAGCGACACAGGCAACCACAGATGATCAAATTCTAGAACTGATTACACAGTCTGTTAGTGAGGAAACTGAAAGACAAAAACGAATCGGGCACACATATAAACCCAGAGCCACAGTTGCAAGTGCCACCCAACAGGATGATTTGGACAGGCATTATGCCCTCTCGGGTCATGCAGAAGTTAAAGCCAATTGTGATGCCATTCATGAACTTTCTGCACAAGTATCTGCTTTGACAAGGAACCTGAAAGTTGTCATGTCCATGGACTCTGGCACTGAACAACAAACTAAAATAGTAGCAGCAAGTAAACAGCAGCCAATAAATTCAGAAGCAAAGGGTAAATGCAAACAATGTATATCCCAAAATGCAGAAGTGTGTACTCACTGTTTCCAATGTGACCACAAAAGATCTAGTGTCCCAACTCTCTTCTGGTGCACCAGGAGGTGAGAAACCTGTAACACAGAACGCATCCAACAGGGCTAATGGAACTGTAGAGAAACGTGTTGCCCAGCTGATTGGCAGTCATGCATGATAACTTGCCATTTAAATGGTGTCCAGCTTTTGGACACGGGAGCCCAGGTTAGTATTGTTGGACGGGTCTGGCTAACGGAAGCGTTACCAAAAATCAAAATCCAACCTCTTGAATATTTGTTGCCAGATAGCCAGCTTTCTGTCACTGCAGCAAATGGGACCACTGTGCCCTTTGATGGATGGGTTGAAGCCTTATTAGAAATCTCAAATGGTAAACAAAACAAGATTGCTATCCAAGTTCCCCTGTTGGTTAGTCAGAAGTGCAGGGAATGTCCACTACTCGGATTCAATGTAATTGAGGAGATCATAAGGAAGAATAATGATTGTGCAAACAGCATCAACCTAATTGATCTGCTGTCAGAGACCCTGCAGATGCCAAAAGATGCCACTGAAACATTAGTGTCCGCAGTGAATTCTAACTTTACCAAAGAAGATACTGCAAGATCTAAAGTAAAGACTGGTAAAATTGGAGTCACCATTCCTGGAGGTCAGGTCTTAGAGGTGCGGTGTCGAGTAAAAGTATGGCACAAGGGAGGGACTATGATGTTTGAACCAACGTCAGAAAGTTTCATCCCAGAAGGGTTGGAGTTGTTTCCTGCTGTTGTAAATGTGCCGCCTGGTGCCTCCAAAACAGTAAAAATTCCAGTTCAGAATTCAACAAATCATAACATTTACCTACCGCAGAGACTTGTCTTAGGTAGCATAGAATCTATCAGTGAAATAAGACCAATATACTCATCCCCCAACATTGTACAGTCGGATACACAGTTTAGCTGTGCAGTTCTGTGCTCATTCCAGACAAGGTCAGCAGATAATGTCTGTAACAGAGAAGAACATCATTGGTGGAGAGTGGGAAAAAAATGGCACTCACCTGTTGACCTTGTAAATTTCACTGACCAGGAACAAGATATGGTAAGGAAAATGTTGTTTAAGGAATCAGATGTGTTTGCTCAGGAGGACGGAGATATTGGATGGATTCCTGATCTTCAGCTGAAAATCAGTCTATCAGTCTATCAGATAACACACCAGTTCAGAGATGTTATAATGCCATTCCAAAACCCCTTTATAAGGAGGTTAAAGACTATGTGCAAAACCTGTTGAACAGAGGATGGATCAGAAAGTCATCATCTTCATACTCATGTTTTCGAAAAAAGGACAACAGTTTGCGGGTTGTGTGGATTTCCGAGATCTTAACAGAAAGACAATCCCTGATCGACATCCCCTTCCCAGGATTCAAGATCTGATAGACAGCTTGAAGGGAAATTCGTGGTTTTCCATTCTGGATCAGGGAAGTGCATACCATCAGGGAATCTGGAATTAATCTCCGTCCAAAAAAATGTGAGCTGTTTAAGAGACAGGTGCGATACATTGGCCGCTGGGTGTCAGGAGAGGGGATCCAGATAGACCCAGTAGATTTGGAAGCTGTTAGGATCTTGAAAAACAAAGAACCCCACACAGTGGCAGAAGTGCAAGCACTGCTTGGGTTTCTAAGCTATTACAGGTCCTATATCCAAGACTTCTCCAGACTAGCCAAGCCACTCTTTGAGCTTCTCCAAAGGCCCCCTGGGACAAATGATGGTACACACAATCCTCAGGTTCCCAGTCGTCCGGGTGCATTAGAACCAAAAGAAAATGGTCAACTTCACTCTAGAACCCCAGTCATTTGGACTGCAGAACAGCAGAGTGTTGTCTCCAGATTTGTAGACATGCTAACCAGTCCGCCAGTGCTGTCCTACCCAAATTTTGATTTACCTTTTGTATTACACACGGATGCTTCCAATGAAGGTCTAGGGGCCGTGCTTTATCAACAACAGGGCAATAAACTCTGTGTCATTGGATATGGGTCATGCACGTTAACACCAGCAGAAAAGAACTACCATCTACACTCGGGTAAACTGGAATTTTTGGCACTTAAATGGGCCATCTGTGATAAATTTAGAGATTATCTGTACCATGCTCCAACACTCACAGTTTACACCGATAACAATCCGCTGACCTATGTCCTCAGCACAGCAAGGTTGAACGCCGTTGGGCAGCGCTGGGTGGGATAGCTAGCAGACTCTCATTTTGACATCAAATACAGACCGGGTAAAGCCAATGTTGATGCCGATACACTGTCAAGGCACCCTGTGAAACTGACGGACATCATGACAGAGCACACCAAAACATTATTACCCGAAACTGTGTCTGTTGTTTGGCTAAACATTTGTTCTTCCTGTAGATGGCGCTTAGCGCTTTTGAGATGTTGAATTGCGCAGCTCTGGTCAGAGTTCATTAAACAACACCAGAGCTTGCAGCAGATTCATGTGTTTGTTTTACTTTTCTGCAGACGCTTAACAGTGTATTCTACCTACCCTTTCGGGTCTCTCCAGCCTGAGATGGGTAACACTTGCCAGTGACACACAATCCCCAGAGGTTCCGCCAATGACTGCACGGTCTCGAGGGAAGTCGGCTCCTGCTGTAGATTCCCTGGAGGCTTCGCCAGTGGCTGCACCAGCGGTACCGATTACATGGAGCACTCCAGCACCATGTGGACTCCTTTGTTTGCTTGTCTCTGTTCAATGTCCTGGACTCTTATCATGAACTCATGTCTCCTCCCACCTTGTCTGTTGTCGTACTGTAGTTACCCATTAGTCTCTCCACCGCTCTGCCTAGTTTCGGTCTGCATAAAAGTCCCGTTTATTTCCTGATTAGACAACATTAGACAATGTTGGATGTATCCTGTTACTCCCTTTGTGTAGCCACCCGTGTTCCTTGTTTCCCTGTGTTTTTCAGTTTCTGGATTTAACCGTTGTCTAGGATTATGTACGCCGATTGTTTGACCCACACTATGCTCTAGTTTGAGTAAACATATCTGTTCTGTCTTAAGTGAGCGCTTAAGGGGCTGATCGGGAAAACTATCTGACGTGTAACATTAGATACGTGCAAAATAGCCTATCTAACAAAAAAAAGAGAATAGGAAAATCACTCCCTGCACTTCACTGAACTGCTTTTGTAGTTTTAATAATCAGTTTATGTTAATTAGTGATTTTTAAATTTGATTATTAGCTTTTTTTTTTGTATATGAATGGTTTTGTTTAGATGTGAAAAGATAAAATGTAATGCATTGTTTCTTTATAAGATACTATTTTTTTGCATCTGTTCTTATTTATAGTAGCCTAAAGATGAAATAAAAATAGCGATATTGTTATTATTAATGTAGTAATTATAAATAAAAGAACAGGAGGGAAACTAATCTTTATCATACTACTTGCTTACTCTATCAACCTTAAACAGCTGTAAATCAGAATTTTTTTCTCAGATTACAACAAATCATCAACGGTGAATATGGAAATAAAAATAACTATTTTCTATAATTTGCTAATTGTGACTCATTTGGTCAACACTGGTCACATATACTATTATTCTCAAGAAGAAGCACGTGTGGAGGCGTTAAATGACAACAAAGCATGCGTGATGCTTCACATCGTATGACAAGTGTAAACACATCAGATCAGATATGGGTCACAATTAAAAAAACGGACAACCCAGAAAAATCGGATACAGGCAACAAATCAGAATTGAGAATTGAATTGAGCATCATTGAATTACATGCAATGTAAACTAGGAATGTCCAGATCCGATCACATAATCGGAAATCGGACGTTACCTCCCGATCAGGACTCGGATATATATGTCTATATATTCTCATCATTTTATTAACATATCTATAGTTATGCGGTGGCACAGAATTAGACCTCTTGACTCCACACAGGAACAGCAACGCGTGCGGCATGACATCGCTTTGTTGCAGAGACGCTATTGGTTTAAAGTAGAACACGGAAGCAGCTTGAAGCGTATGTCTGTGGTCTGGAGGTATTATAAAGCTGATGACAACAACATTAAGGGCTGAACGATAATCATCGCACGATATGCCAGTGAACAGTGAACAACTGCTCTGCCTAGTAAATGCGGCTCAATGTAAGATCACGCACCGGATGGAATTTACCACTGATATCAGAACTGACTTTACTGACAAGATGCGCAAAACATATCGCGCTATGATTATCATGCAGCCCTAACAACATTGCCATAGCAGACTGTGAGATATGTAAACTCGGGATTGCAAGAGATGGAAAACAAACCTGAGAGTTTGAAGAGGAGAGAAAAAATGCCCAATGACAGCGCGAAGGCACAGTGAATTACAGCCAAGATAGCACAAATTAAACTTTGTTATATTTACTGTTGCACTTAAGTCCAAAAGTGAAGAATTTATGTTATTTATACTATATAGTTCAAGCTACAAGCAACAGAGTTGTATGTCAAAATAAGTTGAATTAAATAAAAACTAATGAACAACCTATATCTGTTTCTTCGCTCTTCTTTATGCTTTCTTTATGTATTATAGAAGTATCGGATCGGGACTCGGTATTGGTAGATACTCAAAATCAAATGACTCAGACTCAGACTTTAGGGCAAAAAAACCTGATCGGCACATCCCTAATGTAAACAAGGCCTTAGAGATAAATCAAATCAAAGTCAGCTCTGAATTTTCTTTTTTGAAAATACCTTTTTTGAAAAACTAATGGTTTCACTTGTGGCTTTTTTGAACATTTGAGTTTGGATGAGACTGATGTCTTTGATCTATTTTGTTCTGCCATTTATTGAGGTGTTCAATTTCATTTCTATATTAGGAAATAAACCTCATACATAAACAGTTTCTTGTTTTTCACATTTCTTGGTGTTCTTTGAGCCTACATTCAGTACGAGTAAAATACTTAAGTTTTTTTGGATACTTTAAAACTTTTTCTCAAGTCTTATTGGAATTGGTGACTTGTAACTTGTAATTTTTACAGTTTACGTACTTTTACTCAAGTATGGTTTTCAGGTACTCTTTACACCTTTGATAAATTCTGAGATTGCGCTTGACTGTTTTTATTTATTTTGAGGAATACTGAATCTGTTTGATGATGAGTGAGATGAATAAATGCATTCAAACATTAGCATCATTTTTACACACAACTCTGCACTTATTTACTTAAATGCTTTTCCTTTTACCTTTATTTTTTCCCCCCATTTGTTGCTGTGCAGAGTTTTTGCAGAGTTCATGTTGAGGTAGTTCCACCTCCTTCTTACTGGTCATTTGAACTGTGTTAAACTGTGTTAAACTGGTGCTGAACCCAGGGGGAACAGGCTATCAAAGAGCCCTTCTGAGGTGGACTGTGATGGCAAGGATGATAGGTAGCAGATGCTGCTAGCTGAGGTGTAGCTGGAGTGACTTCGCTGAGAGAAGCATCGATTTGCTGCTGATATAGGTCACAGAGGGGCAGCTGCCATTTATTACGGGAAGAAGGAGTCACTGCTGTTTGCCAGAAGCAACAGCTGTGGCAAGAGAGAAAGAACCAGGACTGGGATATTTTATGTATTCTACTCGTTTTCTTTTTTCAAAATAATTGATTCAAATTTACATTTATGTTGAGACTGGTTCCTACTTCCTTCTTCCCAATCAACATGTATTCTCCCTCTTATATTATACGTAGAACATAATTTGACTGCAAGTCAGCTGTGTTAATAGTTTAATATCTACTGGCAAATTAGAAGCAATTCTGGTAAAGCGACTTTACAGTTTATGGTAGCACCTTAGCGCGTCACGCAGCTTCTGCCGCAATGCTAAATGTTTTTTTTTTTTTTTTTGTGAATGATTCCCATGCTCAGATTGATTCACACACAGGATAACTCTAGCTAAAGCAACTTTACAGTTAATGATAGCACTTTACTGTAGCTCATCACACAGCGTCTGCCGCAGTGCTAAATGAATTTTATTTATTTATTTTTTTGTGAATAATTCCCATGCTCAGATTCATTCACACACAGAATAACTCACAGTAAGCAAGAACAGATGCTCTGTTGAATGTTCATGTGTGAAGCTGCTGAAGCAGCAAACTGGGCCTGTTATCCGACCCAGCACGCATTTACATTTTTATAGCTGCAGTATGCCACTGGCAGCGCCGGCTTGTAAGGGAATGGTAAGCTGGACCCGGGCCAACTTAATTGTGCCCTTCTAAATGGAGTAAAGAGGAGAACTTAAGCGGTAAACCTGATGTATTATCATGCATTAAGGGAATTACTACATGATAAGACACTGCAGATAGTAAGAGACTTCACTGTCAAGGGACGAGTGCAAGGGTTGCCAAGATAAGGAAAGGTTGTCTAATGAAGAACTGACAGCCCTCTTGAGTTGAGGTAGCACTTTTACTGCAGTCACATCCTCTATGATCCCATTTGCCTTCTGTACCGCCTGCATTCGTTTTATTACATGCTTCCACATCACTTAACTTCACACCACCTGTGAATGCTTTTTTATTTTTTTTTTTTTTTTAGTTTTAATACTAATTTCAAGTTTCATTTAAAGCTCTGTTAATGTATTATTACTTTTTAGTTTTTTTTTAACTTGCACTCGGCTTCAATAAAACCTTTAAACTTTATTAATTATATGTTCTTGGCTTTATTGTGTTCAATTTCAATTGCAATATTTCACTACAAATGAATAACTTCTAAATTATCCTAAATTATTTACAAAGAAAATCTATATATTTGAGCAAATTTAAACCTGGCTGGATATTGTATCCCTATGCTTAGACAGCATTTATCAATCGTAAATATTAACTGGGTAACTTGACAGCTCTAAGAACATTGTCTGGCAAAGTTTGTGTGCATTAATTAATATTCATGAGCCCAGTCTTCTCTATAGTGACATAATAACTTGTTTACATTCATCCTCTGAATTCTGATACTCATTCCAACTAGCTGAGATTCTGCCGAAAAGACGTTCAGCTTTATCACGCAGATCCAACGCCTTCACTCTGTTCTGGAATAAAGAATGGCTTCCATTATTATTTGGCACTGGAGTGTGGCCACACCTCATGTGCATCGCATGGCGAAAAATGTGCCTCATGGCCTAGTTAAAATGTAATACCATGTGAACTAAATATAGAAAAGGATTGAGCTAGTCTAGTCTAGTTTTCTTAGAAGACCATTGTAGAGGAAAAAGTTGTATTTCACAAGCCATATTTCAGACACTTGAGAATGGCAGTTACTCCACACAAAAACTGAAATCCCAAATTAAATATGCAACATCATTTAATTTCAACATTCTGTCAGCATAACTGTAAAGGTAATTTCACATGATTCATGTCAACATTCCCAGATACGGTAAAGTCTGGAGAAAACTGACAGGCTGCAGTGGTCAAGCATGTTAACAACAATCTTCAGAGTTCAAACTAATTAATCTTTTGACACTACTGGGTGCTAATTAGATGACAGCTTGAGTAATGTAGAATGACACGATCTGATTGAAGATATAGAGAATGTATAGAGATTGTAAGATACAACAACATTCAGAGAATAATAGAACTGTGGTGCCATCAGCAACGGTTTGATAGTCCACTTCAGACATTTTACTAAGTAACTTTGTTGCTACATGTCAAATTGACTGTCATTACAATATTAGTTAAAAAATTAGGTTAGCGTTAGTGTAATAAGTTAACATGTAATTGCAGAGTTACTTAACGTCAGAAGAATGTTGGTGAAGCATCAAAATAAAGTGTATAACAAAGTGTAGCAGATATTAAGCAGACAGTACTCCTGGTTAGTAGAATGACCGATGTAGCCAATCAAAAAATAAATAAATAATTAAAAATAAAAATGTGAATTGCCCAAATCAGACTGAAATTTCATTCTATGCTATGATAAGTTTATATGTAACCAAATAATCACAAATTAAGTTAGTTGTGGCATTGATACGTGCACTTCAAGAGTCCGCGCTTCCTAATGATAAAGAGCCCTAGAAGATGGAACTCCAGGGGGTAGAACCCTAACCAGGGCTGAGCTCGACGGCCGGCTCCAATCTCCCTCGCCCCCCGGAGAAAGACGCGAAATAACGGTGGAGAAGGGGAGGAGGAGGGATGCATAACGAGATGAGGAAGGGAGGAAAAGGGGGCCTATTGAAGGGGAAGGCATATGAATTTGATTGGCTTAGACTGATTAGGGGATTGGAAACAGCTGAAGCTAATCATTGCGTCAGAGCTCCTCCTGAAACTTGTTTGTCAACATCACATAAATTTGATTGTTTAGTGGAGACATGTTTGGAGTAATTTTATTCTGACTGATACAAAGGTTGCCCATGTAAATGTAACTACTGGCAAAAGATGTTGAGTTGTTTTACTAATGTAAATGTCCCTTAAAATGAGTCGCACTAGGATTTCTATGTGAGTTGGGATGAGTAATCGATGCTTCCAGCAAATGAAACTCAACTCATCCCATCAGGACTTCTGGATCAGCTCTGGTCATACCGCTTTCCCAAGAAACCAGTATTCAGTTCACAATGTTCTCCAGGTATGAGTGCACTGTAAAAAAAACTGTGAAAAATACGGTAACAATATTTTTGGTTTTACGGTTTTATGTTAAATGTACAGTTAAATACCATAATTTCTAATAATAAACTGCAATTACTGATATAATGTTAATATACCAACCTATTAAAATAGTGAAATCTATTTTGTACCTTTCAAATACACTGATAAGCACCAAATGCAGGTGGTGATGAGCAAGTCACACGATGAACCAAAGCCCTTTACAAGTAGCTTTTAAATAGTAACATATATAGAAGGTGCTCAGTGTCATTCACACAAACACCATCATGGAAAGAATTATTAAACTGAAATGTGCAATAAACATTCATTTAACAACATTACATGTAACATACAACCCTAATAAACATAATTGATCCAAAAGAAGAAACATAGTTATTTCAAAGAAAAAAACATCAATTTCAAACAAAATTTAAAATGCAAAGCAGGGAATTCTGGGAATTGAATTCTAAATTTAACAGGAATTTAGAGGCAAGAGAATAATCTGAGTTTGTGGCAAAGGGTCAGGCGATGAGACAAACCAAGTCCAGAGGAGCAAGGCAAGAGCGAGATTCTGAGAACAGGCTAGGGTCTAGATCCAGGAAGGCAGAGAAACACAGAAAAACACCAGGAACAAGGGAAAACACGGATAGCTTGACAAAGGGGAAAACAGACGTCCTCCTGGGCGGAGCTGTTGGCGGGAAAGCCTTCCAGGGTGGATGAAGTGGCGGGAACGCCCACCTGGGCGAAACAGACAGCGAAGCCATCTTCCGGTGCGGAGCGGATGGCAACAGAGCCCCTGTAGTTCGACCAGACAGCGACAGAGCCCTCTTGGGGCCACCAGACTGACTTTGCGCCCTTGAAAACCAACCAGTCAGAGACAACGCCCTTCTAGACCGACCAGACTGTGAGTACGCCCTTCGAAACCAGACCGGGAATGAATGCGCCCTCCTAGACCAGACTGACACTGACATCGCCCTCTGTGACTGAATAGACTGTGATGGCACCCCTCTAGGCCGACTGGACTGTAACTCAGGGACCTCCATGGGCACTGCAGCCACCAATGGGGATTCTACGGCTAAAGCCGACATCTCCAGAGGTCGTGCAGCCACTGGCGGACCCGATGGAGTCTCTGAGTTATACATGTATTCTGGCGGCTTGGGCCATGGGGCCTCACAGTCTTCATGGAGCTCAAGTGAGTCCAGTAGTTGAGGATCTGGATCACAGACAGCGTCTGGTGGATCCAACCACTCGGGTTCAGGATCACAGACAGCATCTGGCGGATCCGGCCATTCGGGTTCAGGATCACAGAAAGCGTCTGGCGGATCCGGCCATTCGGGTTCAGGATCACAGACAGTGTTAATGTGTTACTGGCTGGCTTAACACAATGAGGGCCTTCTGCAGCTTCTCAGGCTTCGTAACTGACTGGTTTGAAATTTTGAGGGCAGACTGGGTAACACACGTCTCCTCGAGGTGTGGCGCAGAAGTAACGTCCCCTCCGAGTGGGTCAGGAACCGCTGAGATGGCTGACAGCTCCCCTAACTGTAGCCCTATGCTCAACTGAACATCACTCAACCCCTATCGCTGAGCGATGGTACCAGCCCCCTCTGTGGGCGTCTTGGGAAACACCGGCGTGGCAGTCAACTCTTCAGGCTGTAAAACCTGAACCGACTGGGCATGAAACAGCACTCCTGGCTGTATAACTGGAACTGACTGGGCATAAAACAGTCTCTTAGGCTGTGAAACCGGGACCAACAGTGCTGTGTATGGCTTGCCACACTGTGAAATGGGGCTGGAACCCGTTATTTGTGGACCAGAGACAGGGCTAGCTGAACGCAGTTCTCCAGGCTGCACCAATGGTACTGGCTGAACAGATGAGACTGAAGATGTCACCCAGAAGCAATACTGGAACTGACTGGGTTTTGAACAGCTCTCCTAATTTCAAAGATTTAGGTTTAGATGGCTTGCCATACTGTGAAACGAGCTTCAAACCCTTCCTTTGCGGTTTGGGAACCGCGGGTGTTTTAGGCGGACCTGGCAACCGCACTGGCGAATTATGTCCGCTTCTTTGGCCACCATTTTGAACGCGAGCTGAAAGATACTAGCGATCTTCCTCGCCTCATCCAGTGACGTGATCACTGGTGGGAAATTCAGGATCGTCAGAGTCTGGCGCAGCGATCAAGGCCGCGAAAACTAAACCGAAACTGCATACCGCAGCTCGGTTACACGGGGAGATCTCGGAGGCGGACCTCGTCGAACGGCGAGACGAGATCCGGAGAACTGGCATGTGATGTTGCTGGATCCTTGTTGGCTCATCATTATGTCAGGACAACGGGGAAAACAGACATACATCCAACATTGACGAGCGACTAATACAAGGACATCCGGGATATTTATACATGTGCAGACAATTAGGAAAGGGAGGAGAACATACGAGTAACCAAGACAACATATGAGGTGGGTGGAGACGAGAGTTCATTGATAATTAGTCCATACAATGTAAACGGAGACATGAAACACAGACATAGTTCATGGAGGGCTGGAGTGTCATCCAAAGCTGGACTGACATATCCAGCTGAACCTGACAGTTTCTTGGTTTTGTTTTGCTTCCGTGTTCAAGTCTGTCTGGTTCTCCTTATTTGGTCATGTTCCTGTCCTGTTTAGATAATTAGTTACCCGATCCACCTGTGCTCCTCACCTGTCCTGATTTCTCCCTAATGTTTTCCTGTTTAAAAGGCCTTTCAGTTTGTCTTGTCCTTTGTCCGATTATTAACGTTGCTTTGATTTTGTGATGCTTGTCTGTATTAAATGAGTTTACTTTATTAAACTGTATCAATAAATCACCTCTATTCTATTCTGTCACGAAACCGTGACAGAATAATCGGACCTAAAAAAAAAAAAAAAATGTCCACATGAAAGACCCCATCACGCTACTTCATTCGTGCATTCAAGCCAGCTGTTCCGTCTGGATTTATGGGAAAGAGTTCCTCGAGGCAGCTCGTCTGAGCCTTCACCAGAGATCGCGCCTCCGAGCCCGGAGGGGCGTAACCATGACAACTACATGAGTGCAGGCATCCTCAGGCTACTCATTAATGAGACTTGTAATGTTACAAATTAGGTGTAATTTCTTACTAATGTATTTTGACTTAATGTATTCAAAAATACATTCATGAATAAACATTCTTTTTTTTTTAAATTGCTTTCTTGGTAAACGGGGTATTACCAAAAAAAAAGATAATTTTTTAAAAACAATATTTTATATGAATAACATAATAATAAAATGAAAACTAAAAACAGAATAAACTCATTTGAAATGTGATGCCTGCTAGGTCTCAAATTAGTTGAGAATTATTATAAAAAATAAATAAATGAATAAATAACGTCCCAAAAAACATCCCGACATTTACAGAATGTGGGTTGTACTTCAAAATGAATGAATAAATAAGCGAAGGAGCAGTTTCATAGTTTTTGCAACAAGTGTAATAAAACAGGAAATTAAATGATAGAATGTCTAATATTAGACCTTTTTAATGATGTCACAGCCATCAGCTGGTGTGCCTGCTGACAGCCACCAGAGGGCACTTTATCTGAATCATTGTTTGTTTTTCTCTGGACTTCTGGATTTCCTTTCACCCTTTGTTCTGACAATCAGATCACCCAGATGTTCCCAGCTGTGTGTGATTCATCTTGTGAGATTTTCTATACATAATATGTTCTATGTATCCTTTGTTGCTGCTGTTTTTAGTTCAGTTTGTACCTGTTCCTTTTTTTTTTTGCGGATACTTAGTTTTGTGGATTACTGTTTGTCAGTGTTTTCTGCCTGTTGCTCTGCAAATCATGTTTTTGGAGCATTGTTTGGGGCTACAAAAAATCTACAGTTGGATCTTTTAACTACAGAGTATCCCATGACAGTATAATGCAGCCACACAGAGACTATCCCATTCCCACCTCAGTTGTCAAGTCAAGTACAGGACCCTCCATTGATTTACTTGCCAAAGCGAAGGTCGAGAAGGAAGAGGG
>JAUMHG010000051.1:518748-533295 GCA_032359395.1 Enteromius anoplus
TCTGCTGGCGATCGACCTTTGTTAACCTGACTACGAGCTTTCAATAAATCACTTGTTGCATTTGAACTCGCTCCCGTGCCCCGTTACACAAACAATCCCAAAACTAGAAAACAGTAAAAAACGCAAAGAAACAAGGAAAGAAAAGAACACGGAACAAGGGTACGACTTTGCAATAATCAGTGTATGAAAGAGGGTGAGGGCTTGTTTTATGCTAAACAGAGGAGAACACAAGAACCAACCAATGAGGAGCGGCTTCCAGATGCTCAAAACTGTAAACAGTCAGATTCCAGGAGGGAGACTTAGAGGCCCTCCAGGCCAGAGCAGGCAGGACTGGAACAGAGAGCACAGAGATATTGATGATGGCCTCCGTGGCCCGGAACAGGACAGGTTGGGGATTCAGGGGCAGCCCTTATAGCCATGACTGGCCAAAGATGTTTAGTTGTTTGATTTCTATTGTTTTTAACATTCATAAACTGGTCGTGTATTCATTGGGTTGCCTCAGAGGCTTGAGGTATTGCAAGAATAACATACAAAACTATGCATTGACCAGAAATGTTCTCATAATACTTTAGTACTTTTAAAAGCAAGTACTTCTATACTTTCTCTTAAGTAAAAATCTTGTTGACAACTTTTACTGGTAATGTTGTAGTATTTGACCAGTAGTATCTATACCGTCACTCAAGTAATGTATTTGTGTACTTTGTCCACCTCTGGTAATACACTAGTCTAATCTGAATTCATCACACCATGTACTGTATGTGTTTTATTTGTTTTTTTTGCAATATACTCAATGTAAAATCACACATTGTTAAATCAGCAGTTATGATATTATTGTAGTGACAGATATCACACAGCTCTAATCCAGAGGTCTTCAGCTCTAACCCTGTTACAACCAGTTTTTTGTCTTGTTTGCACCTTCATATAAAGCAATTCATGTTGAAATGCGGACGTAAACTTGTCTCGTCTCTGCAGCAAACGAAGGGTGTAACGACTTCCATCCCATGTTTTTTACCCACGAGCGTGCTTGGGACGAGTTCTTCTGCGTCTGCATACAGCTGCTCAATAAGACATGGAAGGAAATGAGGGCCACTGCAGAAGATTTCAACAAGGTGTGTGTTAGGGAGAGCATCTAGACAGTTTTGTGTGTGTGTGTGTCGTTGAACAGTCTTTGTGCGTTTAGGTGATGACGGTGGTCCGGGAGCAGATCACTAGAGCTCTGGCCATGAAGCCTCCATCTCTTGAGCAGCTGCGGGTCAAACTGCGCAGTCTGAACTACTCTGAGATCCTGCGTCTGCGTCAGTCAGAGAGAATGAGTCAGGACGACTTCCAGTCTCCTCCTATAATGTAAGTCAACAGCGGGTCCTGATCACTCAAACATGTCGTTAGAAAATGTTAGAACCACAGTTTCCAAATTCAAAGTCAAGGCACAAAAACTTGCATGCTCTACAAAAATTGTGTTATTTTTTGGTTTCACTTTATTCTGATGGTCCCTTTAACGTATTCTGTTGATTATAAGTAACATTGCACCTACATATCTACTAACGCTCAATAGAGTGCTAGCAGAGTATTAGTAGACTGGTAGGGTTAGAATAAGTTGATATGTACTTGCAAAGTTACTTATAGTCAGTAGAGCGTCTTTTTTATTAATTAGAGAGTGTACTAATATTCTAATGAGAGTTAGTTGACGTGTAGGGGCAAAGCTACTTATTGGCAACAGTTCAAAAGGGACCATCAAAATAAAGTGTTACCGTTATTTTCCTACGGTATATATCTAAACATCCCTAAACCCAGTGTCGGGGAGCAACAGTTGCAAGAAAGGGAGAGAATTATTTATGTTTTAATTAAATTACAGTTACTTCATGGGGTTACATCTGATTATTGTCAGTTAAAAGTTAGGATATGCTTAATAGCATTAATTTGTTGCATGGCCTGTTTTTGATGTGCACAATGCTTCCTGGAAATGTGAAAATCAGAAAAAACTCAAAGTAAAAAGAGTTTCTGTCTGATTTTGTGGTGTTTGTGCTTTAAAATGAAATTATTTTAATCATCAGTCCAGTGTGCAGCCTTACTGTAAGGATAACCCCTACTGCTTTAAATGATTGAAAGTGATTAACAGTTAAAAACGTCCAAGTGTAATCAGTTACATTACTTTAATAACGGAATAATTACATTTTTAAAAGTGTAACTTGCAATCTATTGCATTTCAAAAGTAACCTTCCCAGCACTGCTCAAATCAAGACACCATAGGTTAAAAACTGCAGTCTTGTTTTATGAGAAATTAAACGATCGATCATCTGTGCTGGAAGACAAGGCGTGGAGATGTGGTGAGTTGTGTGTGTGTCCTTGTGATTGTCAGTGAACTACGAGAGCGGATCCAGCCGGAAATTCTGGAGCTGATCAAACAGCAGCGGCTCAATCGTCTCTGTGAGGGAAGCTGCTTCCGCAAACTCGGAAACAGGCGGAGACAAGGTGACTCCAGTTCTGCCCACGACAGCGCTTCTGTGAAGTGAGTGTGCTCTTCTGATGATCTCTGTTCCTCTCACAGAGAAGTTCTGGTTCTGCCGTCTGTCACTCAATCACAAAGTCCTGCACTACGGGGATCTGGACGAGTCTCCGCAGGGAGAAGTGCCCTTTGAGCTGCTCACCGATAAGAGTGAGTGATGCCTTACGTAAGAGTCACATCGTGAGCTACTCAGTGTATTCACACTAACTCTCACTGACCCACAGTTCCTGTGTCGGACATTAAAGCGGTGCTGACGGGGAAAGACTGTCCACACATGAAGGAGAAGAGCGCTCTCAAACAGAACAAGGTGAAGCACACACTTCATCTGAGAGAGAGAGAGCTGAACATGACACTAAAGACTGCATCTCTCAAATAAATCATCATTGATGAATGCATTATGCAGCAAGCATGTTCATATGGTAATACTGCATGCGTGTGTATTTAAAAGTCTGGTTAGTTGTTCTCCTTTCTGAAGCAGTATCTGTAAAACTGCTCTGACAGGAAATGCACATTAAACAGAGCGTCCAGTTGTGTATTCAGTGTGTGACTGAAGTGTGTGAACGGTGCTGTGTTTACAGGAAGTGTTAGAGCTGGCGTTCTCCATCCTCTATGATCCTGATGAGGCTCTCAACTTTGTGGCACCCAACAAATACGAGGCAAGTCTCCAAAACAGCACTAAAATCAGAGTTCGTTCATGTGCGTTAATTAGGGCTGTGAGTCAGTTCAGAAGGTGCTATCTGTTGTGCTGTTTTCAAAGACGCTAAATTTGTTTACTTCAGTGGTTTCTGACAGTAGGTTGTATTTTACTTCATTGTTGTAATATTCACTTCCCATGATTCTTGGTTACCGGTGATTTGATCCGGTGTCCAGTTGAGTTAATTAAGTTCTTAGCTATTAGTTGAAACCTCTGTAACACTTCCTATGAAACCTGTATTTATAACACATCATAACTGTGATGAATCACGGGAGTCAGTTGGATCCATTTGCAAGCTTTATTTAAAAGAGTAGTCAGATAGGCGGAGGTCGGTTCACAGGCAATCAGATATATCCAAGATAGGCAAAAATCGTAGGCAGAACAGTTCAGGGCAGGTAGCAATAATCAGAATCCGAGAAACAGGCAAAAGGGTCAAGGCAGGCAGCGATAATCAGAAATCCTGATAAACAGTCCAAAAGTCATACAAGACAATCAATACAGAAAAATGCTCAGAATTATAACCAGAGTATTACTGGCATCTGAATGCCACTTATAAAGGGCAGATAATGCCGAAAACCTGTGGAGGTGATTGGCCCTGGTGCGTGGGTAAAAAGAGTCTGGGTGGAAACACTAGTATTCAGGCGAAGGTTCCCGCTGCTGTGATCCAGACTTGTGACAATAACGGTCATCTTCAGACATTATAATGAATGCAGAATGAAACTTTATAATATGTTGTATCATCTCATGAATATTCATGAGGACAGTTTTAATGTGTCATTTACTTATTTGCGGTTATAGCTTTTAACAGTATGATCATTTATAACATAATGAACACAGTTCATCTACTTTAGTTACAGTGGATTACATTTAGTTATAATGCATTAGAAGTCTCATATCTTGCCACTTTACTGATGTTACTTTACTTAAAGCTTACAAATACCATTTATAAGTAATAATAATAACAATACTTTCTCTCAAACAACCATAAGATCAGATATCAGATCAGTGTAATATGACACATATGCTTTTAACATGATATATATGGGTTGATTATTTTGATGGTACTCTTTAGACAGGTGTTGATGAGTAATTCTGCAGCTACATGTTAACTAGCCTTCAGTAGAGTATTAGTTGTGTTTCTGATAAATATATACTAGCACTTCATTTGGATGCTTCCTCGACACATACTGAGTGTAGGATACTTCACAAGTACGTGAACATTATACTCTACCCTAAGAGTCTGTTAATACTCTTAGCTTTATATAATAAACTTTGCATAATTTTTTTCAGTTGTAAGTATGAGCTAGCTCACATTAGCCTCAATGTTAGCCTCACAGGAAACACTCAAATAACACTCAGCACCAAAAACTCACAAGATGAAGATCTTAAATAAACGATCTCAAGATATGATATAGTCCAATATAAAGGAAGTAGATTTAATATGGTGTTCATTGTGTGTTATAAATAACCATACTCATACATAAATATTATATTATAATATGATTATTCATGAGATGTTATTAACACATTAGAAGGTTTTTATGATGCTTTATGTATTCATTATAATGCCTTAAGAATACCCTTCTAATGTATTATAAATACAGGCTTCATAGAAAGTGTAATCCAAAATTCCTCATTATACAATAATAATAGTTCTGTCGTTTACTTACCCTCATGAATTATATAAGAATATGCCCATCCAAACGGTCTCTGGCGGTCAAAGACTCTTTTGAGGACCAGAAATTGCTTCGTTACCAGCACTCTTCAAAATATCCTCTCTGTGTTCGACAGACAAAAGGAACTCATTCAGGTCTGGACTCGAGGATGAGTAAATGAAAGTGTTCTTAGGTCCTTCTGGAGTACCTTCTCTTCCTTATGTCTCTATCATGTGCATCATTTGTGTCTGCAGAAAACACATCTCTGTCCACAGAGACTGCAGCAGGCCGTGTTGTTAGTGTATGGTATTTTACTGTTTACTGGTGTAAATGCATGATTTGTGGAAAGATGAGTAAGGTTTGTGTGTTTGTGAGCAGTACTGCGTCTGGACGGATGGGCTGTCTGCGCTCTTGGGGAAGGAGTTGGGCAGCGATCTCACACGAAGTGACCTTGACACATTAATGAGTATGGAAATGAAGCTCCGCCTCCTGGACCTGGAGAACATCACCATCCCTGAGGCTCCGCCCCCTGTGCCCAAAGAGCCCAGCACATACAACTTTACCTACAACTACGGATGAGACCACGTCTGTCCAGCGCTTGTGTGTTCTGTGTCACTGAGATGTTGAAGATGAAGAAGAAGCCTCCTGACATGACACGCTTGACTCGTATGCTAGTGTACGTGCCTGAACATGAACTAGTCTTGGTTACGAGAGTATTTTTTCAGTCCTCTTTCAAAGCTCTTCTGTTTTTAAGTATTTGATTTTAATTGAGTAGAAAAGCAGAAACAGCATCTTAAACATCATCGTGTGTTTAGACATTGAAAGGCATCGACTCCATGTGTGATGTGATGTTCAACGCTTGTACGAGTAACTCGACTGAACCGCTAGTGACCCGCAGATCTGTCTGCAGATAACTAATATTTACTGACGTTTGCTTTTGTCAATAGAAATATATTTTTGTACTTGATGTGAAAGACACTATATGGTTTGCATGAAACAGAGGAAAGCTAGCGAGGGCCGGAAGATGGAAGCATTTAGAGACTCGTAGACTGAACGGAACGAAGGCCAAAAATCACCTCTCTACAGTCCTGCAGAAACGCTGTGTGATGATAGCCATACGAGTTCATTCGTTTAGACGGTTATTTGGTGATTTCTTTGTTACAGTTCTCAAATATGACTGGAAATATTTACACGTTTATCTTCTGTCTGTGCACTCATATTTGCTTGCCATAATATTCTGTGTGAAACCCGTGGAAGGTAAAGCTGGATTACTGACAGGGGTCTGATGACGATCAGATTAGCTTTACGCTGGTGGTCTCTGAATGTGTTCGTGGACAGATAGCAGTTTTTGGGTTGAAGTGCGTTACACACTATAAATATATAGTGCCTTCAGAAAGTATTGGTATTGGGGGGGGGTCTCATCATTACAATTTGATGGTGCAACAAAGGGGTGTGAATACTTTCTGAAAGCCACTGTATATAAACTGTATATATTGTACTGCCTTATCACAGTAATGCAATGGATTTGTGTGCAATAATAATAAAATGTGTTGAAGTCATAGCTTGATATTTTTCATTTTTCTGATAAATCATTTGAGTTTTGCTGCACACAAATGTAAAAGGGTTAGTTTACTGAAACTGACAATCCTGTCACTCACCCTTGTGTCGTTCCAAACCCATAAGACCTCCGCTCATCTTCAGAACACAAATTCAGATATTGTTGATGACATCAGAGAGCTATCTGTCCCTCCATAGACAGCAACACAACTGAAAAGATCCCAGATCCAGAAACACTGTAAAAACATGGTAAAACAGTTTGTTCTCGTTGCGTCACAAAACTGAAGTTGATCCTCCGATGTCACATGGACTGTTTTACTGGATCTGGGATCATTTCAGTTGTGTTGCTGTCTATGGAGGGACAGATGTCATCAACAATATCTGAATTTGTGTTCTGAAGATGAACGAAGGTCTTATGGGTTTGAAACGACATGAGGATAAGTAATAAATGACAGAATTTACATTTTTGGGTGAACTAACCCTTTAAATGCAGTTCAGTACAAGCTATAAATGGAGATGTAGAAAAAAAAAATCCCTCAAAAACAATTAATGTATAAATGTTGACTTGAAATGAAAATGAATATGTGGTGCTAACCAGTAGCTATTATGGTCTTTGGTTTGGGCAAGAATAAAATGACATCTTTTTGATGAACATTATTGACATTTATTTTCTAACAAACAAAAAATAAAGAAAAAAAAAACGTCAAAACTTATATCCTTTTATTCTGCTCATCCAGTATTATCGTTGGTATCACCCCCTTCTGGAATAGAACTGTAGAATAAAGTACAGTATATATTGTAATGACGGGAGTTGCGGGGTGAAGTTTCAACAGTCTCTGACACTTTTATGGCACAAAGAGAATAAACTGGGAACAGTAAAAGGCACCTTTGGTGTTTGGATACCTAATTAACAGTTTTATGTACTTTGGCAACACTTATTAAAGAGAAATAAGTAAAGTTTTTCTGATGCTTTCAAAGCTTCAGCCTATTCTACATTTGAATTTATTATCCATGTTTTTTATTCATGTTCTGAACTTCTTTTAATTTCTGTGTATTATTTTATGCTAAGACAATGCTTAATGTACACTCTTGGTACTAAAATAATAGCAATAGTTTAAAAGGCCACTAAACAGCAATGGAAAAGAGATGAGTTTTCAGCTGGAATTGAGTTGGGACACATGAAGACACCTTCTGCTTCCATTCTTGATGCTCACACAGTGTTTGCATACTTCACAGACAAAGTGAATTACACAGACATTTCAGAAATGTTTCCATGATTCACATACTGTTTAACGCTGTGCTAAATTACGGCATGTTAAAGCTCTGTTCATATTTTTAAACTATGTTATCGGTATCAGTTTCAAAGCATCAGTGAATCACACTCACTGCCTCCAACACGACGGGCTCATTCGAGAAGCTCACAGTGAGGTGCATGCTGGTTAGAAATACTGTGACGTCAGGTCAGGTGCTAAAATACAGCAAAGGGTCATCGGTTTTAGACACACACTGCTGTTGTTGTTTATCAGCTGCACAAACTAAGCATGATGGGAAACAACGGCTCCTTTATGCTCATTAGTCTAGAATAATCATTATGATTTGTTCACGTCTGCATGTTTTAATAATGCATGAATATTCCCTGCAGCTCACTCCTCTCCTGGACTGCAGCCATCTACTGTACTCAGACTGGATTCAAGGTGGAGTGTCTGGCATATCGAACCTCTTATGATTCTAAACATATAGCTGTGACTACATCTTAGTCTGTGACTGCCTGAACACTGATGAAACAGCTACAGCAAATCACTCTGCAGTCTTTATTGTCCAATTCAAGGAATAAAATGCATTGGAAACACTTTAGAATAATGTCCCTTTGTAAGTCATTTATAAGTGATTAGTTAATGATGAAATGTTCATCTACAAAACATTCACATTCTGTGTGGAGTGTGTGGTAAAGATGATGAACACATGGAGTATTTTAGCACTGTGCATCTCATGTGAACTTCAGTTGAGGGTAAAACTAGTTCACATTATCAGTAGATCCCACACAGAACACAATCATCTGTCCTAATGAGACAAAGGGTTTACGCACTTTATTAAATTTAAAAAAAAACTTTTATTGTATGCTTTTCAACATATCACAACTTGTAATTGACTTGTAAAGTAATTAACTAAACATAATAATCACTTATTAATCATCTGTGAATGTTTTGTAGATGAACATTTCATCATATAAATGACTTATAACGGGACATTATACTAAAGTGATACCAATGCATTTATTCTGTGGCTGTAATATTACTGTATATTTTGCCTTGCCGTACTGTTGTTTATTTAAGAGATGCTTTTATTCATAGTGATTGACACGAGGAACTTCTGGAGCGAACAGTTTATCTTAAAAACTGAAAGAAAGTACACAGTGCCAGGCACAAAGCTAGAGCAAGAGCGGTTTTACTTTAGTGTCTGTTATTGTTCTCTTGAGCTTTAGTGATTGGTCTTTAGAAAGTTCTGATGGTCTCCTGAGATCAGGTGAGGTTTTGTTCAGGTGTAGACTGTTGGAACAATCCAACGCTAACACTTTGTATTGCAGGGTGCAGAACTGACACTTTTTTAGGGGGTACATTTAATTTAGTGTACAATTTCTCAGTTTAAACATTTGTTTTGTTCTCTACATTCTACATTTGAAAGTCTTTTAGTTTTCATTTTATTCAAATTTAAATAATGTCTCAACATGTACAGAGTTTGTGTAGTATTAATGACAGACAGTGGTCAATAGAAAACAGACAATAACAGTAGATCACTTCAGATAAATAAATAAATACACTAAGCTTCATTGAAATTTAGTCAAAGTCTATTGAGCCTACTTCTGTAACTTAATTTGTCAATGTTCTCTGAATTAAAACCATGGGCATGTCTTAGTCATACAGTATGTAAACAGTGCATTCTAATTATTTCCCATCTTTCATTATTAGTAACATGAGCGGTAGCTAAAGGGTCTTTTACACCTGATTTAGCAACTCTCCTCACTCTGAAATAGCATTCCATTTAACACAAGCACAGAGGGCTGAAGAAGTTCAGAATGACATTCCATTAATCATCATTCTCAGAGAGGGAAAACAGAAATGCAACTGCTGTTTTTATCCAACAAGATAACTGCAAGCCAATCCATATTCATGCACTATTACACTAATTCTGAAACGCTTTTCGGTTCGGAAACATGCTTTCTGTCTTTTCAGGAACGGGGTGATATTTTGTGAGAGTTTGACTGACAGTTCCATAAGGCCAGAGAGGAAGAGAGGAGGTCACATGACTCCTGGAAACAGCTGTGGCAGCATGTCACAACACTTCTGACAGACCGGGCAGACTCTCTTCATCTGTTCTCACACAGCTCCACCAGAGTTCATGCCTGCTGCAGTTCACATAGTGAGATCTGATCTTAATCAAGTCAGTTCTGTCTGCGTTTACTCCACTCGTATTAGAAGATAAACATTCATGAGTTCGTACAGTGAAAGTGTCAGGGGTGGACGTGTTCAGAAATGACACCATCATGAAAGTGTTTTAAGAGCAGTCTAGAGTAGTTTCATTGCTTTGTATGAGGGACAGGCTGTAAATATGCATTAATCTGATTCCATCACAAAACATCATCATTCTTTCATCTTTCCAAGCTTATTATCACTGCATGTTTTCTTAAGATTTTCATACAAAGTAAACCCCTAATATTATGATTTTGTAAAGTGCATTTCTTTAATTGCTTTAAACTTGCAAACATGTCATGAGCTTGAGCACAAGGCTAGTAAAGTAATAACCCTGTCAGGCGTATATCTCTATATCATCCTGAGATGCCACAGTTCAGCTGAATAACACTTCAGGACATCCTGTGTCTGTTTGAAAGACCCAATCATCTACAAATCTCCGAGATTAGTCACATCCAGTGTTCCCGATCGATGTGCCACGGATCGCTGACTGATGATGTCAGCTGGGGGGGGTGTGGGTGGTCTATTCACGGCTCTGTGTGTGTGTGTGTGTGTGAGGAGGGGCGGCTGTGCACTTGTGCAGTCTTTCTTTGGCTCTCTGTCTCCTGCCTGGAGCCCAGCTCAGACTGACACCGATCACTTCCACTGTCTTGTGTTCCTGATTACTCCCTTGCTCCAGGACTGTGGTGTTTATCAGATCCGCTCAACTTTGTCATGTCTCTGTGGCGCTCGGCTGGACCCTGCTGCCTCCTGCTCGCTCTCTGCTCCCGGATCTCAGCGTTTAACCTGGACACAACAACCATCCTCGTCAAGGAGGGAGAGCAGGGGAGTTTCTTCGGCTTCTCTTTGGCTTTACACCAGCAGCTCACACCTGAAGCCCACAGCTGGTGAGTCTGTCTGCCGAAAGAGCCGAGGATGATGTGACCTGAAGATGATCAGCCTCGTGTCTCTCTCTTTGGGATTTAGGGTGCTGTGATTAGTGAGTTTGTGTGAGAAACAGTATGAAGTTGAAGCTGCTCAGTACGATGTTCAGTGACACAGCAGATATTGCCGAGCACAGAGACTCCTGAAGGGTTCTGTCAGACGCACAGCAAGTGTGTGAGATAAGTTACAGTCACTACGCTGAGCTGAGCTCACTGCTTAAAATCAGCTATTCTTAGTAGCCAGCATCACTGTTATTATTGCTCATATGAGGGTGACAATGCAATGATTCTCTAGCACTAGGTATTATTCTTTTCCTCAGACCATGTGTGTTTTGAAGAGGGGGTTTGTTGCTTTACTGAGATGCACTGTTTTACCTGCTAGACCAGAAAAGAGAGGAAAAAGACAGCAACACTAGAATGTACTTGAGACGAGTACATGGCAGTCATGTTTTAACTAAGTGTGCTTTATAATGTGTGTCCGCTTCCTTTAAATGACCTTGGCATATATATTATATTATAATATGGGGAAAAAAACACTGTACACTAATAGCCATAGATTAAAGCACTTGTGAATATGAACATGCATTGATTTGAATGGAAAGCAAAGTATTTTTCCACCTATAGTGCCATAACACAGTTTGATCAGCCAGTGACGAGTGACAGTTACTGTTATACTGTATATATCTCTACATTTGAGTAAGAACTGATTTCAGTGCACACATGTACACTGTTGTTTCTGTCAGGTGTTCAGTTAGAGTAGTTGTGTGATCAGCTGTGATCTGATCTGTCCAGATGGGCTGATTATACATGTACACTGACTCAAGGCTCATGTGAGATCTCCGTGTCTATGATGTGTTAAGCTTTTATCTCTCTCTCTGTCTCTCAGTCTTTATTCACAGTGTTCATCAGACGTATGTTTACTAGTGTCCTGACTCACAGTGGAGGAGTCTGTCTGTCTCCAGCGTCTAAAAGGAGTTTGTGTGTGTCTATAAGCTATACGGTTACAAGACACTTGTTTAGCGAGAAGCTGTTAAAGGTTTAATGCCTGACGTCTGAAAGGGTTGGCTTTAGGCCTGAAGCATGCAGAAAGGATTCATTCAAAATCTGACTCAGGTTTCAGTCTTCTGTTCCTGTAGTTACAGCAAAGTTAGAAATAGTGCATTACCTTTACATGTCTGCTCCTTCATTTCATTACTTTATACTTATCTTGTAGGTTTTATGAAGATTTTTTGCCTTTGGATTTATTTGTATTTTTTAGTTTTTTATTATATATAAGTATATTGTTTATTGAGCCTTAAGGGGAAGCTTCAGAAGTGCAGCCTGACATAAATCTGATCTCCATGACACACTGGCTTCTGGTGCTTTTCTCCTTCTTTATAGACGTTTTGAGTTACTAACGGTAGTGGTTTTCGAGTTTCATGTGATTTGATCTAGGGAATTCCCAAATATATGACTGATGAACACTGAGGACTAACCACACAAGTGTGAACGTCACAGAAAAGTTAGCTGTTTATATCTCTTTGAGATCCACATTTCTAACACCTCTGGCATTCAACTGATCTTTCTCTGAGACGCACACCCACACAAACACACGTTCGTTTTTGTGAAAAGCGGGTTTGTTCCGTAAAACCTTTGTAAAAGTTTATGATGTATGGAGCCTCACGTGACATGCTGGGAAAAAATGTAATGATGAAGCTCGGTGACACTCACGGTATTATTTAAAGACATCCAAATGGACATACGGTCATCAGAACATGTGGTGAATAGGTCTAGCTGTGCTGGAGGTCAGGTCACTTCTCTTTTAGTGGCGGTCTATAACGGGCAGCAGTTCGCATATAAGTATAAATAGAGCGCAAACACAGTAACAGCAGACCGGACGACACCACATGACTTCTTATACAAAACCAATCAATTGTGTCTGAAAGAGCATTTACTGTCTGTAGACGGAGACAAGGAGGATCTGAGCTCACTGTGTGTGTGTGTGTGTGTGTGATAAGATGTGATGTGATATCATGATATGATATGATATATTACAGGGCTTCTCAATCCTGGTCCTGGAGGTCCGCTGTCCTGCAAATTTTAGCTCCAACCCTAATCAAACACACCTGAATCAGCTAATTAAGATGTTCAGGATTACTAGTAAGCTACAGGCAGCTGAGATTAATCAGGGTTGGAGCAAAACTTTGCAGGACAGTGGACATCCAGGACCAGGATTGAGAAGCCCCGATATATTACATCACATCATATGATATGATATATGATACTGTATGATATTGATCCACAACAATGTCCTCACAAACATGATAATATCCAAAAGTTTGGTTCTTGTGGTGACAGTTTTTGGTCCCAATGAAGCAAACATCTGATAAATCATACAGAAGGGCAAAGAAAATACAGTTTTGACAGTATTTGACAGCATGTGTAATTTCCCATCCATACTGAGCATGTCCTTTGCTAAAGGAATGCAAAAATGTGGAGTAGTAAATGTACAGCTGAAAGAAATATTGAAGGAGAGCAGGAGGGGAGGATGGGCTCATTGTGCTGCGCTTAGATGCCTTTCACACAGAGTCTTTTTCATGCTAATGAGTTCCCAGAGTTTTTGGAGCACTTGTACCACATCCAGGCGCCACAACACAACAGTGAGGGCAAGACGCGATCCCTCACATTCTGTCTTCAAAGACCTTCAGCTTTCTTTCCCATTCTATAATACAAAGCTTGTTAAATACAATCAGGGGCTCTAGAAAGGGTATGCAATATATGCAACGCTTGGACATTTGTGGTTCTGGCAAAACCCTTTCATCAAGACACAGTCCTCTGAACCTTACAAACTCACGGAATTCTAATTGCGTGTTTTTTTTTTCCATCTACACCATGTACACCAATCCTTTTAGGAGCCTGTGATTATGGGGAGCTTGTCTGGAGTATACAGCGTCAGATCACCAGTGACACAAACATAGTATTTCATGAACTGTATTTAATAAACTGTTTAATGCAAAACTAAAGCATGCTATTGATTGTGAGGAACATGAGGGGTGGAGAACCAGGGGGAAGAGTCCTCTGAGCAGAGTATGAAGATGAGCATCAAGACAAGAGCTTTAGAAAAAGCAGAAGTGTAAACCATACTTGAGTAAAAGTACAAATTACTTACTGTAGAAATTACTCCATTACAAGTTACAAGTCACCAATTCCAATAAGAACGGTGCCTTGCTCAAGGGTCTCATCTCAGTCATGGTATTGAAGGTGGAGAGAGCTCTTTCTAAAAGTGTCCATTATCTTTTAAATCAAATTCTTATATTTGATTAGTGAAATAGAATAATAAGACATTTGTGCTGTTACCAAGCAAATTAAAGCAACACAAAAGCTATATCTGAAGTAGCATTTAGATGCATTTCTTCTCTCTGTTTAATCCAAAATTAATTAATTAATTTAACTGCAGTTACAAATGCATAAATATTGTTTTGATATATTAAATATTAAACTTTAAATCCTGATATTTTAAATCATTTGAAACATGAAAAAGTCGGAAAAATTAAACTGTAAAATTAAAACCGCCAATAGATGGCAGCAAATCACTCCTAATTATTGAGACATTGGCTGCGTCCGAAATCGCTTATTTCCCTACTATATAGTATGCAAAAAACAGTATGTGAGGCGAGTAGTGTGTCCGAATCCATAGTATCCGAAATTCAGTAGGCGAGAAGTACCCGGATGACCTACTGCTTCCGGCCGAATTCTATAGTAGGCATAC
>JAUMHG010000051.1:556958-567667 GCA_032359395.1 Enteromius anoplus
TCTCACCCTAACGATTCCTAAGGAACCGGAAGTTGCTTCCTACCTGTTCCCCTCTTGCCCAAAGAACACATTGCTTTGCACTTTCGTTGTTTAACATTCACTTCAAACGGCCCCTGTCCTATATCTTCCCCTTCGATTTTCACCGACACCAAAGCGGCTCCTATCTCTGGAGGAACGTAGGATACAATGTAAGACCCGTCGCCGTTATCAATGACATCCCTGGAGATATCTTGTCCGGCAACAATCTCATGCATTTTGTTCTTCTCTCTTTGGTAATCTACAAAGACAGCGACAGCCTCCGAAGGCACGTGGATGATCTCCCCTCGCGCGCTTAACGTGGTGACCGTGAAGCTGGTTTCCAGGCCTTGGTATAACTCGGCCTTTGGATCAACTCCAGGACCGCTTGCGGTGCATTTATGAGGATCAATGGCTAAAATACGCCCGACGCCACGTAGAAACAAATCATCAAAGAACTTACTATTGTGTACAAAAACCTTTCTTTCACAAGATAAAGGTTTCAAGATCATTTCAGTGTTTGAAAGTTCTTTTAGGGTATCTTTGATCGAGTTAGCTTCGTGGGAAATCGCGAGGGCGTCGCTTTTCTCCAACAAAACATGAGCGCAGTTGATAGCTTTGCGAATCTCTTCGTTTTGCTTTAAAAAACTCAGCTTAATCTTCTCCACGTCGTGACGAGATTCAAAACTTTGCTTGATTGATGTTTCACAGACCTTCAGTTATGAAACTTTTTTTACATTTACTCAGACCGATGACATTTTCGTATGACATTATAATTGTTTTTTGAATAACTGTACACATACAATAAGCAAAACAACTGTAATTTGTGTATGTTTATAAATGTTGTAATTTTGTGATTTATAGATTTGTGCAGCATTTGGAAAGAAACTGAGTCAATTAATGATGTCTAGTTAGCAAATCATTATTTTTAACCAATTCTGTCATCCAGTGACCTGAATGAACCAGTTCATTAAATCTGAACAGTGTTAAACTGAGATTTGATCAGATGTGGATAAAGTACACAACTCTCATTGGCACTGCTGGTCAAATATTACTATATTACCTGTGAAAGATATATGAAGTAAATGTACCTCATTACTGGATCTGATAGCAACAGGTACAGTGAACTGGTACAGTTTTTTATTTTCTAGACAGTTCATTGATTCAAAGTGAAAAAGAACCAGTTTGTGGAAATGTTTCCTAATTCCTGTTACTACTGCATGTTATAAGCATTTTTTACAGAGTTTATTCGGAATCACTGAAGAAAGCACCAGGGAGTCAATACTTTTTGTTTCCAGTACAATAACAAGTGAAGAGGGAAAGCTTTAACTGTCCAGTCCTGTTCAATTTACATGTTCACTCTTTACACATTGACACTGTGTTGAAATCTCTTCAGAAGCAGGGGAGATACATGTGAGGTGTCAAGTAGAAATGGAAGAAAGAGGACAGAAGTGAGTTTTTTGTTGTGTGATGGCAGGTGTCTAACACTGGGCAGTCTCTCCAAACGTTTGGCTCGGCCTCTCTGAACATCCTGTGGCCGTATGAGCTGGTCAACAGGAAGTGGCTGCTGTATCCCAGTGCTCTGCAGGTGGACGGTCAGCCCACTCTCTGTGAACCCTCATCAGCGCTCAACCCTCTGCACCTCGACCAGCCGCCACAGGCAGAAAACATCAAGGTACTCACAGACACCCGTCTAATCAAGCCGATGGTCACTGATAAGTGCAAGTACTCAGTGAGATGTTTATCTGTGAGAAGGGCAGCAGGAAGGTGCGCTCACATCAGGAGACCACAGAAGACCTGCTTCCCGGAAGCCCAGGCAAAATCACTCCAGCTGTTTCTGCCTCTGAGAGAAGGAAGTCTCTGACCCTGGTGAGTGTGAAGCAGGATGCTAGACAGAAGTGCTCATTCTTCGTTGCCGTGTATTATTTTTTGAGCTGAGGTTGTGGGTGTTTTTCAGGATTGTTTACTGGGATCTGCACGCTGTCTGCTCTTCCAGTGTCCTCTGCTCACCTTCTCCGGCTCAACTCGTTTCAGGATCCGAGCACACATGTGGAACAGTACTTTCATTGAGGTGAACCATTATTTTTAACACTGTGGGGCAAATGATACGATATTGATATAGGGAAAAAAAACTTACAACAATCTTACCCCATCCTATCCTAGACAGGATGTAATCAAAATTACATAAAATCAAACAAACAAAAACAAAGAATAAAGATACTGATGATGTTATTTCTTATAACCTCACACATGCTAAGCCTCATCAATATATCCATTTTTAACAAAGTCCAAAAACACCTCCCAGATATTCAAGAATTCAGACAGTCTCTTTCTTATTACATATGTAAACTTTTCAAGAGCCAAGCAAGTTATTAGATTTTTAAGCCATTGTCCAATGGTAGGGCAACTAGTACAGCACAGGGCAATAGAGTGTCTTGCTTGGATTAGACATACATTTACTAGATTTCTTTCTTTAGTAGGTGAGGAGCAACCATCTTCATACATACATAATACACATAATAAAGGACATAAAGGAATTGGGGAAGAGGTGAACTGAGAAACATATTAAGTTAACCCAACCCAAAATTTTGGTTCTGTATTTCTTCACATTCCCATACACAATTGAAAAAGGTACCTTGAAACTTATAACCTTTAAAACAAGTATCCGGTATATTAGGGTTAAATTGATTTAATTTTACTGGGGTTATATAAGTTCTCATTACCCAATGATATTGTAAAAGTCTCAACCGGGAGTTTAAAGTTTGTGTTTGTGCATTCAAACAAATTGTGCTCCAATCTTCTATTGGAATATCAATATTCAAATCTTGGATCCATGCTTTTCTTTTGATCTCGGAGCTTTCTTTGTGGTTTTCTCTTAGTATGTCATATAATGTGGTAATCCTCCCTTTAATGCAGCAATCTTGCAATGTAAATGTTTCCAAAATCCATGGGGGTAGTTGAGTTCTAAATATTTAAAAAAGTGTTTTTGAGGTATGCAAAATTTTGCTACAACATTATCAAATTACATTAAAATATTATCTTCATACAAATCTTTCATTCTAGTCTGGCCTTTTTCCATCTACAATTTAAACCCCATCTTATTTAGCTGGGCTGAAAAAGGAATTACCCCAGATAGGAGAAAAAGAGGAAAGCTCTGGCAGGTCTCCAAGATATTTATGGGCTTCATACCAGATTACAATAGTGTTCTTAACAAATGGGTTATCTGTCTTTTTTTTTTATTATTTCTTTAAGGAGTGCAGAAAATAATAAGCTGTAACCAAGGTATAGAGGCTTTATTAGAAAACCAATATAATGCCTCCCGTGCAGCCCAATAATACCAAAGAAAATTAGGCAGTTAAGCCCTCCTTTATCATAGGGAAGGTATAGTAAAGAAAGTCTCAGTCTTGGCTTCCTGTTATAAAATTAGTGAGAAGTTTTCTTATTTTTCGAAAGAATGTTGGTGGAGGGGAAGCGGTAAAGACATATAAAACCTATAAAAATTTAGGTAATATATTCATCTTAATCACGTTTATTCTTCCCATTAAAGAAAGAGGCAATGTCGTCCATCTGTAAGTATCTTCAGACAGTTTAGATAACAAGGGCTCATAATCGGCAGAACTTAAAAGGTTAATTTTTGTTTTTTGTTTTTTTATTCCTAGATAATCAAAACCGTTTATGGCATTTACAAATGGATGTTTCACCTTTGGATTTAATCTCTCTTGTTCATTGAGAAACATAATTTTTGGACTTATCTTTGTTTATTCTAAATCCAGAAAAACTGCCAAACCGGCCAATAAGCTTTAACAGGGAAGGTATAGATTTTCTAAAATCTGACAGAAATACGATAGCATCATCAGCATATGTTTTAAAGCTTCTGTAAAAATACCTTGAATAGTAGAGTATGATCTTATCGCTATTGCAATAGGCTCCATAGCTAGTACAAAAAGTAAGGGAGAGAGTGGTGAGCCTTGCCTTGTACCCCGGCTAAGTTTAAATTAAGGAGAGATCATACTGTAAGTGAGTACCTTTGCAGAGGAATCAACTAAGAGAATATCTATCCATTTGCGGAAAATATCTCCAAATCCTAATCTTGCTAAGATCTCTGTTAAGTAAGGCCGTATCAGGGGTTTCAGCTCCCATATGCACTAGGTTCAGTACTTTTCTAACATTGTGAAACCCTTGACGGTTTTTAATAAAACCATTTTGATCTATATGTATTAACTTAGGTAGAACCCTCTCAAGCCTCATTGACAGTGCTTTAGCTTTAATTTTGGCATCTACATTTAAAAGCGAGATTGGCCTAAATTAACCACATTCCAATGGTGATTTTCCTGGCTTTAAAATAAGAGTTACTGTATAAGGGCGTTTTTCATCGATGGAGTGAGATAACCTTGTTGAAATGCCTCTAAATCTGTATCTAGTAAAGGTGACATTAATTTTTCTTTAAATTCAGATCTTGTTTCTTCAGTGATGGACGGAAATTCGAACCCATCTAAAAAGTTATTTTGGTTAAAGCTGCACGTTAGAATTTCCGATTGGTAGGCTTATTACCTTGATCATAATATGTTTGTTTCAATCTTAATATACTATTTTCAGCTTTTATTGTTGAATTTTATTGTTAGATAACTACTGTTACAGTGATAATAAGAACTGATCTATATAGAACAAAAAACAAGAAATCTGCATATCAAAAGTGAACAGCAATCCAATAGGATGAGCATATTTTTACGTTGCTAAAACGTTGTTCGGCCATATCCATCCGTCCAGAGAAGTCTCTTATATCCTTTTTAACATCCTGAATCGCGTTTAGAACTCCGTCAAGTTTAGTGGCAAAATCACTTCTTTAAGTTAAGTTTTCCAATCACACAAGTTGCCTCTTTCTGAGGTACACTGCACTAATGAGGTTTGACAAACAAGGGTAACAGTATTACTGGGTTGCTGCAATGTTAATGAAATAGAAAGTTCATCTGATATTCTGGTGTATTTGTGGTTGTTTTATCAGCTCATATCCAATTCGACAGTAGACGCCAAACTTCCTCTACAGTTTTCACTTTCTGTCCATTAGGAGTTTTCATCTGTCAGTGCTGTGGAGCTGCTGGTCAGAGCAAACATCACCATTAAATCCAACATTAGACATCTGGTGCTGAAGGACTCTGCTACACAGGTCAGAGAGCACACACTCGTTGGTGATCACACACTCTCACATCTAGGCATGTTAGTGTATTCATTACTGTGTGTGTGTGTGTGTGTGTGTGTGCAGGTGTCAGTGATGATTTACCCAGAGCATGGCCTCTCGGACCAGCACAGCATCCCGTGGTGGATCATTCTCATTGCCATTCTGGCTGGAATTATTGTTCTGGCTCTGCTAGTGTGTTTACTGTGGAAGGTAAGTGTGCACCAGACTAACTTAACAATCATCTGTTTTTACTGCAGTCGAACTTAAAAACCACACAACCTTTACCCGTTGCCTTGGTGATTTATGACTGCTGTCATGGTAAATGTCCAAATCAATGTAATTTGGCAGGTTGCTGTCTTATTAATCTGTGTTTTATTACCTTTTTTCCCTTCAATTTATGTGTTCAGAGCAGGGGTAGGTTCTGGAGTGCTGATGTCCTGCAGAGTTTAGCTCCGACCCTGAAAACCTCACCTGCCTGTAGCACTAGTAATCCTGAAGACTAGCAGTGATTTACAGTAGATGTGTTTTACTGGGCTTGGAGCTAAACTCTAGAGGACTACACCTGGTATAGAGTAAAGCTGGGGCTCTGCAGTGGTCAGATTAAACATCTTTATGAAGCATTGGAAATGTGGTTCTCAAAAGTCAGTTTGTTGCCATTTAAAGGCATAAAAATGAAAAAAAAATGTTCCCAAACTCTTTTCCAACCAAAGAAAATGATTTAGGGCAGTGTTGTAAATGACTGAAAACAGCATGAATGTATAATAAAAGCAGTCTGTACAACTTGCTATATGATAGGAGGAATAGTGACACCAAGCTTCCTTGGCACCATTGTTTATTGTAATCAACGGCCATGTACATCAAATCTGGTCATACAAAAGATGTCAAAATTATTATTCATGGGTGTGCACCTACACTTAATTTACTTAATTTTATTACGTCAAGGGGTTGCACGAAATAAATTTATCTAAATCCAGATATATTTATTAAGTTGAGTGAATTTATATTTTATAAGTTGAGTTTACTTATATTTTATACATTGAGTTTATTCATCTCTTTCAGTAATTTCAGATTAATTACATTCATAATTTTAGCAAAATTATTTTGAGTAGAATTTAATCAAATTTATTGTGCAATCAGATCAATTAAATCGTTAAATTTCTACATATTAAAATGAATGAAAAATAAATGAATAGGGAGACATCATTCTACACTCAAAAAATGAAAAAAGATATTTGATTTACTTATCTTTATGCATCAGCCAATTTGTTATATAAACCATAAAATGGTTTGAATACATACACGGCATTACCACAATGGTAACCCCCCAAAACACAAACATAGCAGAAGGTCTTTTAAATACGAATATAAAATAGCATTAAACAATTACAAGTATCCCAGTTGAATCATCTTAATAAACATGCCTAAAATAACATTTTATTTCAAGATTTACTATCCTTATCCTGCCCTGTGCAATGCATGATGGGAAGGGGAAATCCACTTCCTACTTTCATAATTAAAATTATTTGTGTTCTTTTAAAATGAAAATATATTTTTTAAATCAACTGAACAGTATTAGTGAATCATTTTTTGAATTTTTTGAGTGTACCGAAAATGCAGAGCTGGATGCAGCATTCAAACGAGTGCATCACCTTCAATCCCCCCGCCTTGGCGCCTTCAGAAAAAAAAACGTGTCTGCACATGCGCAGACTGGACAGTATATGGAAATTAAATAAAACATATTTTTTTCTAATTATTTTTAATTGAATGAAATTAACTCATTTTAAACAAAGGCAGTGAATTTGAAAATTAATAATAAAAAATACGTAGGATTAAATAACACATTAAAATCAGTCAAATTAACCAGATAAAAACATGTAACATTTACAAGGGGTCAGAATAATTATTTTCAGTGTACGTAAAGTGGTCACCAGCTATACAACGTCAGAATATTTCCCTCACTTTCTAATTCTTTAACCACCTATTGCTACTTCCTCCTTACTTCTTATGTCTGTACCTACATCTGTTTGCATCTGTTTCTGTCATATATTTCTGTCTGGTGGAGCAGTGTGGTTTTTTCAAGCGCACGGAGAGGCAGCCTCACTATGAAACCGAGTATTACCGCGCTGAACTACAGATGCAGCCATCCGATGCAGAGAGAAAGCAGGCCACTGAACTTCACTAAGAGACTCATCCAGCCTGATCTTCCTCCAGCACATCCATCATGTGGTACACAGTGTGCTACTGTGCTGTGGCTTTCCAAACTATACGTGTCATGGCATGATACGAAGTATTTGAATAATAATGGGCATGCCTAACAAGAGCTTAACATCTGTGATCTAATGTGAGTTGCTGACGCTGAAGCATCCTAGAGACAAGGCACCAGCGCTGGGGAATCCCTCCCTAGGAAATGGATTTAGCATGCATGTTTACGGAATTACATTTTGTAAATAACTGTTGATAGCAGTGGTTGATCATGTAATTAATTTCCTATAGCACTGAGAGTGAAACTCAAACAAATGCATATGCAATAAGGTCAGATGCAAAAACAACTCTCTCTGCAAGGGTACTCCTACTCAACATATAAACATCATAAAGTAACATTACAGCCGCCTTTAAAAAATGAAAGCCTGCAGTTGATTGAAGATTAAGGATGATGAAAATCTGCTTTGCATTCAGTGCATTCGAGTGTAACAGAGACTGATGATTAGGACAATAAAGGATTACATCTACATCTTGACTTAATAACTTTTGATAAAAGGATGTGTAAAATATTAGATGTGAGTAACATAGTGTCTGCACCAGACACGAGCAGCGACAAAATACAAGAGAACCTATTCTGCTGTCTAGACTTGATGTGGAGTGATGCAGCATGACAAATTCCCGACAGAAAACGAGTGGTGCGTTCTATTTAGGACGCAGTGACACAAGTTTCAAATGATTTTCAACGATCGCTTTGTCGCGTCCAGTGTAGAACGACTTTAGCTGTTGGGGTGTGGAGCGGCAACTGTCACGTTTTGTGTAGACACGGTATAAGAGTTTAGCTTGTGTGAGAAAGGCATCAGAAGATGATACGATAAGCAGTATTTGTCGAGCGCTAACTTTATCACACTGAAAATAGCAGTTAAAAAGAGTTTGAAGCTGAAATAGATAGACCAAGCATGATGTAAATGAATGTTTTGCAACACCTGCCAGTGGAGTGCATTGTTATTATGATAATGAAATGGAAGTTTAAACCTTAGAATAACAGGTAAAATCTCTCTTCACATGATATTAACCTGGTTATTAAACACACACACACACACCAGGGTTCTCAGTGTGATTTCTTTCCTTTTGTGCTCTTTTACAGTGTGGTTTCTTCCAAAGAGTTCATCATAAAGATAAAGTGCCCCAGTATAAGGCTGTGAAGATCCAACGGCAAGAGACACAATTTCAGGAGAAGACTTTTATTTTGCACCAAAAACAATGGGCTACCCACTGGAGTGATGGGGCAATCTAAGTTTTGTCTTCAGCAACTTGGACGGTGACCAGAGACTGCAGTAGACTCTCACTGAACTTAAACATACTGTACGCTGCTACACATTTTAATTCAGCTTCTTTAATGGTGCATTTTTTTCATTGCTCTGCAGATTGAAAGAAGATTTCAGAAGGACAGCTGGATCTAGTTGGATATAGGCAGAATGCAAATGGAAATATATGCACCTAGTTTTAAAGGTGCTGTATCTAAGTTTTTGATACTAAAGCACCATAAAAACACCATAATACGTTTTGGTTTGTGAAACTCACCCACTGCCAGTTTATCTAATTGTTTTTCGGCACCCCAGGTTGCCAGAGTGTATTTAATTTAATTCATCATCATATGTGCTTGTTCATGTTGGTGTCGTTAATCTGGCAAGTCTGAGGAGGAGTGGCCAAGTGAAAGAAAAAACTCTCCAATATTTTGAATTTGGACCGCAATATCTAGTTCAACCTACATGCAGCACCTTTAAAAACAACTATTTAATGAATTAAGGTTGAATTCAGTGTAATGGTGTTTGTGAACTTAAAAGAGCAATTAAACACAGAATATTGTTTGTGTTTATCTCTCTCCTAGTGTTAGCATCTTTACAGAGCCCTCTGGAATATGTCCGTCATTGTTTGACCCATGCCTGTTTACTGGACTGCTGTTTTGTCAGGCCCTCAACACACCTGTGTGCCATTGTCTGACCTTTGACAGTGTTTTGACCTTGTTTTATAATAAAGCTTTGCAGATGGGTCTGCACGTCTCTAGTCCATTACAGATATCATACTACGAACATGATAAAGTTTTCAATTCGCAAAAAAGTTGGCACGCATCATCCAAAGACCCTCTTTAAAAAAAAAAGCTATCAAGTTAAGTCAGTGGTTGAAATAAAAATTCTGAAATTATTCTGCTTATTGTAGAAAGGCAATACAAGAAGTTTACTGTAAATCAGCAGTCCCATATTCATTATTGTGAACATAGAGTCTTGTTTACAATGTCTACCGTTGTGATATTTACACGTGCAAACGACTATATATAGTTTTATATACTTTTTGCTGCCAAGCCTGCTTGTTGTAAAACGGAGATTATAGGGCACCTATTATGCAAAATTCACTTTCATATGTTTTTTGACAGAAATGTTTGTAGGCAATGTGTGTAAACAACAATAAAAATCTCCATATATCATGATCAGCTTCTCATTGTGTGACATCACAATTTACAAGCCCCACTCATGTTAGTCGATTGACACTGCCGTAATCTAGCGAGATACTGTCCTGAATGAGTATTTTTATTTCCTCAAAATAATGACTTGTTTTCTCATAATAATGAGAAACTTTCTCAAAATAATGACTTAATCCATGCATGCACAAAGTGACGGCACACTAGTGTCATTTGCTGGTCAATGTCAAAGTCAGCTTTATTTGTCAATTCTGCCACGTGTACAGGACATACAGAGAATTGAAATTGCGTTATTCTCAGACCCTTGCTGGATAACAGATAATCATTAAATACAAAAACTGTTTTAAAAAATGCAAGTAAAAATTTAAATAAATACAATTATACACATAACAAAAAAAGCAATACAATATACAAGGGCACATGGCACTGAGTGCAAACCAGACAGAGTAGTGCAAATCTAGACATACAGTGCAAATGTAGATTGTAATATTAGGGAAAAACAGTTATGACCC
The DNA here is from genome assembly GCA_032359395.1 of Enteromius anoplus. NCBI lineage: Eukaryota > Metazoa > Chordata > Actinopteri > Cypriniformes > Cyprinidae > Enteromius > Enteromius anoplus. The sequence goes on from JAUMHG010000051.1 coordinate 567,340, forward strand.
AAAGACCAAGGTGCGTTGTTGAAGCCAGAACAGGAGTCAGAGATATAATTAATTGAAGAAAAATTTACTGAAGAAAAATAGTTTGCAGTTTCATGCGCAGAAGTCAGTAAATAGATTCTTAATCAGTCCAAGACATATTAAAAACATTGTTGCACAATTCAAGGTGAAGAAGCTGATGATGATTCAGGTACCAGGATTTCCAAATATGGGTCTCTCCCATCCACAATGAACCATCCTCTGCCTTTACAAAGGAGAAAACGTCTAGGTTACTATCGTAACCCACGTTCCCTGAAGGAGGGAACGGAGACGTTACATATGGGAACTCGCC
>JAUMHG010000051.1:591118-637933 GCA_032359395.1 Enteromius anoplus
TTCCCTGCGTTGCATTTTAAATTTTGTTTGAATTTGATGTTTTTTCTTTGAAATAACTTGGTTTCTTCTTAGTTTTTGGTATCAGTTATGTTTATTAGGGTTGTATGTTACATTTAATGTTGTCAAATGAATGTTTATTGCCCATTTTAGTTTAATAATTCTTACCACGATGGTGTTTAGTGTTTGTGTGAATGACACTGAGCACCTTCTACATGTTTTACTATATTACTTAAAGCTACTTGTGATGAGCTTTGGTTCATCATGTGACTGTCTCATAACCACCTGAATTTGGTAATTATTAGGGTATTTCAAAGGTACAAAAATTAATTTCACTATTTTAACATTTCGATAGATTAACATTATTTTAAATATTGAAGTGTCTTATTAGAAAATGCGGTATTTAACTGTAAATTTAAAATAAAACCATTAAACTATTGACAAAACAAAAAATTTTATATCTTAGTTTTCAATTTTTTGCCGCAAAAGAAATTAAGGTTTTACCGTTCTTCAATGGTTGATTATAAAAATAAAAAAAAATAAATAAATAAAAATAACATTTTGTACGGTTAGGGTCTGTTTCTATGCTTTCTATGATTTCTTGGATGCAATATTTTGCCATATAAAGATTGTATTTATAAAATATTAAACAATTATATTGTGTACATGTTTCAGTTGCTGTATATATGTATGACTACTGTGTTTTGTGTGTTCATGGTTTGACTCGTGAGACTCTGCATTGTTTCGTTTTCCATAAAACTGAATGGGTCATGTGACAAGGTTATGTTTTTGTCATTTTGTCCTTGATATTCCTAAAAGCACCAAAAAGGTTTTAATGTGATCATTCTGAAACATCTTCACTCTACCATTTGCATGTTTTAAACCCAGTACATCCAATTATTAATGCAGCTGTTTTTCTTACATCATTGTTCCTCCTGAGAGGCAGCTAGGGAGTGTTGTCCTCGGTAGTGGACATTATTTTTCTGTGGATTTCTGTGAGACCTCACATACCACAGTTTTAAGCCTGGATGTTCTGTACAAAGCACATGCTAATCAGAGATACCAAATGTTTGGAAGTTTCACCATGTCCACACCTTCTCCTAGGTCTTTAAACATGGCTAAAATTAATGTAGTGAAACAAGATCTCTGGAAAATTATTACTTTTATTTCATACATGTCCACACCAGGACTAAAAACCATGATTATAGAAATAACAATTGAATAAGAAAATAAATAATATTCAATATTTTTATGGAAATATTAGATATTTATATTAAAATCTGGTTACTCCCATCATGACAAAACACCAACAGATACACTGTGTTTAATGGGAAACCGGTTTAGGGAAATCTTTATATTGCAAAACAAAACTGTACAGTATATGAAATAATTTTGTTATATATTTTAAACAAAGCGTGGAATAAAAAATCCTGAAAAATAGACTGGTGATTTAACAAATCACATTGTTTTGTTGCCTTTTTTGATGTCTATCCATGCCATTTTAATTTCTTATAGTGGTATAGTTTTATAGTGTCCTCCAAAATATGAATAAAATATGATTTTTCAAAAAAAAAAACTATTATGCTCTGAAAAATACTTCATTCACAAAGCAGGAGGATATTGTACGGAAGAAATGCATATTTTATAGAAGACATCACACTCATATGTTTCTTCAATAGCTTCATCATCATCTATTGTTGAGAGAATGGACCCTACCTCGATCCTCCAGATGAGTATCCCTGGAGAGTTTGTGACGGCTCTGAAAGTCTGCTGCATGATTTACCAGGCTAAGAAACCAAGAGAATGAAGGTAGCTTTAATTCTGCCTCATTATACGTTCCTCTCATGTTTAGTAAGTAATTGCCAGTATTTTACAGATTTATCAGCTTTTAAAGTTACCTTGAAGTCCAGACAGAGACTGTAAACAGCTGTAGAGATGACTCTCCTCAGACGGATGAAGGCTGATGTGTAAGTCCAGTCAGATACAGGTGGACAGGATCTGATGCCAACGAGACTCAGAGCAAAACATGCCCTTTTTTGTCCAGATCTTGTGCACCGATTTTACAAATACTTCATTTGGTTGTATTTGCCTGCTGTCACTCGATGCTGAGCTCGACGACCAATCAGAATAAGACTTTAACAGAGTCAAGGCAAATGAGTAATGAAAACAAAGAGAGATATTCAAAAGACATCAGCAGTCATGGAGCAGGTTCATCAGGTGTTTTCAGACTCCCTCACTGCCTGTAGTGAGATCATTAGAGTACAGTAGCTCTGCTGTGTGTCCAGTTTGATTCACGTCATTTCAGCCATGTGCAGAATGAATTGACTTGTCAGTGAGATGTTGTGAACGTTATTGGCAGTAACACAGCTTAAAATGAATGCAAACCCAGGATATGAATATATCTGCAATAATATGCTATATAACAGATATCCTTTATGTATTTAATCCCATTTTATTAATCCGTCTTTGCTGATGCTTTAAGGCTCATTCTTTTCACTTTTACATTTGCCAAAAAATAGCCAGAAACCAACATTCAATCGCCTTTTCTTTGAACCTTATTTGGACAACGTGACCAAAAATGTAGCTTTAACAACACAGTGCATTGACAGATTAAATCACAGCACATAGTCTGCTGTCTAGTGCTTCTCAGTTCATACCTTTTCTACCTTCTGTCCCATTGCCTTTTACTTTGTTGCGGATGGGTCTTTTTCAGTCTAATCTTCCATCTTTGCAGCATAATCAAGGCACTGCTCCGCAGTGAATGGATGCTGTCAGAATGGGAGTCTGATAAAACATCAGAATAATCCACAGAACTCCAGTCCATCAGTGAACATCTGGAGAAGCTACGTGATTGGAAGAAACAATTTCTGACAGCACCCATTCACTGCAGAGGATCCATCAGTTATCAAGTGATATAATGTTAATTTTCTAATCAAGTTGAGCACATTTTCAGCTCATTTTTGCGTGAACTTTTCCTGTAAAATCACTGATAACACATTGAAACATTCAAAATATTTTATTTTGCATATTGATTTACAAAAATGAAACATTTAGACACACAGGTGTCGAGGAGGTTCTGCCAGCGCTTCAGCGGTCACTCATTTTAATATCCACCACAAAGTAGTGTCACCTGGCCGAGTATCAGAGATTCAAATCATGATCCGGCACATCCCAGAACAAAGCCTCAGCATCGTAAGGCTTCATCTAACGCAGTAAATTACAGACATTACAGTAAACAGAAGGCATTTAAACACATGCAGATTACAGCAAAGAGCCAGATTAATTACATTCAGTCTGATATCCTTAAAACTAAAGAGAAAATAACAACTAAATATACTTGGAAAAAATGTATTTAAACTTAAGAAAAACCTGGAAGGACAATTAAAGAGTGAAACTAAACTTCAGTAGCTGTTGGGATGACAAAATGAGAATAAAGTGACAGAAGTGTGTGTAAGTGTGTTCTGAACTGAGCACAATCACCTGATATATCATCACATGTGGAAAAACAAGCAGCACTTTTACTGAGCTATGACATGCTTATGTGAAGTCTGATAAATAATTCAAATCATGGGAATAGTGCACCCAGGTCCATCAGATTCAGAGCTAGTATCTGTGGTGTTATCATAAAGCTTCAGTTCAACACACACATGTCAAAAGAACATCTATTTTGATCATAAGATATTTAATAAAAAGCACAAACAATGTTCAGTTTTTTTATGAGGCCCACTATCTTCTTTCAGCAGTTATTTCACTGAATCATATGTGTTCGAATATAAAAAGCACTTAACTTATTGTCTGGAAGTCAGAACCAGCGCTTTAGGGAGTTTCTAGCGCTTTAGAAACTCCCTGAGAAACAAGATCTTGTGTAAGGATGCTTTAACAGCACAACTGATCACTGTCAGATCTTTTCAATTAGAAAAAGGTTTTCAATACTTTGCAATACAAGGAGTTTTCTGACTTAGAATTTGTCTCGTCAATATCCACTTCTATATAATTAAGAAACTAAATCATAAGATTTATGAATCTAGTTCTGTTACTCGATGTATACATTTAAAAACACCAATATAAAAAGTGCACCGTCAACAAAGACTTCCCTTTCTAGTACATAATAACTCTGTAAAGAACTAAATCAACTAGTGCTGACGGCTTGAGACTAATCTATATTTTTATGTAACCAAATGTTTTATAATTATCTTAAAGAAACACACCCCTTTTTTTGGAAATAGGCTCGTTCTCCAGCGCACGTCCTGAGTTCAGCGTGTTCCTGGGTTAACATATTTTGTTGACCCAGGAACAACATTTTATTTCAAAATTTTAGTTTTGACCATATCTCTACCCCTAAACCTAACCCTACCCATGAGTAATGTCTAAAATCAGAGGAAATAATAGATGACTGACACTGATGTACAAGCACCAAACACTGACTGTAAGCCTAGGTTCTTCAAATCTGATTGGCTAATCACAATGTTGTTCACAAAGATGTTGACCCAGGGACACGCCGAACTCGGCAAAATCAGGTTCTGCATTCTCCAGCTCCCGCAGAGTTGACGTTTTTTTTGCCATTTGTTACAAAAAGAGACCAAAACCTAAATCCACAGGAAACCCGTCTTGATTTCTTTGCACTTGTGCACTCAGTAAAAAATCCTGACATGAAATATTAGTTTCATCAATCATTCTGTTGGTACACTGATTCCTAATCAGGCAAATGGCTTCTGTTTCTTTCGCAAACGTCTGTTCTCTGAGGGTGGTCGTTTTGGGACAGAAACAAATGTCTGTGTCCAGCTATAATTCCTGTAATGACGACAGTGGATTCCTCTCACTTAACTGCAGGGGGCTCCAAAGTCACAGAACTACATGCAGTAAATTCAATCCATGCAGGCAGGCTCTTCCAGGAAACATCTTGCTCATTGAAAAGATCACACTGGATTATTATCATTTGCAGAAAGGAATGTTTGAAAACAATACATGGCACACTAATGAAAAGGATACCCTAAAGACCCTCATGTTTTTGTGAAGCGTCTCATGTCTAAAAGCATTGCGGCCCTCGGTCAGATCATTCACGTAACTGACTCCTGCTGAAAACCCTTCAGAGTCTGCGGCTCAGCAGCACAGGTATAGACAACAACACACTGTATGGGTCAAAATCATACGTTCTCTATTACGCCAAAAATCAGCAGCATTTTAAGTAAAGATCATGTTCTAAAAAGATATGTTGTAAATGTCCTACTTCAATATATAAAAACTTCAGTTTTGATTAGTAATATGCATTGCTAAGAACTTTAAAGGAGATTTTGTCAATATTTAGATTGTTGAGCTCCCTCAGATTACAGTTTTTCAAATAGCCAATTATTGTCCTAACAAATCAGTAGAAAGCTTATTTACTGAGAAATTACACGCATTTTTTATCAGTATGGCGGACATCGAGGTGCAATGCATCTAGAACTGCAGGACAGATCATGTTTAACAGCATTGGAACAGAAATGAAGTCTATAAAAAACAACCAACAGAAGCAAAGTGCAGATTCCTTCTTTTCCTAAAATAACTCTGTTACTGACTGTATAAGAAAGTAATCTTCATTAACGTTTGTGCAAGCCTGTCTGAGGGAAGGTTCCTCAGGGATGTAGGATGATTTAAGACAGAGCGCAGGAATCAGCATTTTTAGGCAGGGCGTTCACGGGGTCTCCTCCGTCCTCGGCCTCGCTGTCCGGAGTGGACGGACCGGGAGAGAACTCAGACGGAGCATCTTCGTAGCCGCTGCTTTCGTCGTTATCGTCATTACCCTGAGCCTCGTGCTTCTGGCCGTGAAGTGTCTTCAGCTGTAAGAGCTGGCTCGTGTTCAGATCCACCGAGGTGCCTTCACTGCGTGTGAGCGCCTGCTCCTCCCGGTCCACTGAGGTCCCCTCCGGAGCGCCCCGGTGCAAGACGGGCCCTGAGCAGGCCCTCGACTGAAGCGGCTCGCTGCCTCCCTCCTGCAAAGGACACAAAACAATCCTGACACCTGCAAACCAGCACTGACTCACCGAACACTGTTCAGTTCAGAAACATTGACTTCTTTTTGGCTTATAAAGAAAGTAATAAACAGCTATGAGCTGTGGTGATGCGACGTGACGCAAAGACTTGTGAGGTGTACTAACAGACTTTGTGAAACTTTGTTAATAATTATAGTTTGAACTTATTTGAAATGGGACCAATTTTTGCACAACTAGAGGAACTGGGGTCTCTTTTTGAATGCCATTTTTACCTGAGGAGGAATGCTTAAGTGCTAATTAATTATTCTCTTGTACACATTTTGACCTCAAAGTACACTGTTTGCTACTCTTAACTATACAATCCTGTGACTTCTCAGTCCAGAAGAAAAGAATGAAGAGATCGACCAATTAGAGCAAAGCAATTTAGTTTTTTTTTCTTCAGTTAAGTGTTGTGCAATGTCTGTGCATTTTATTTCCATGTTTGTGTTTATCTGGGCACTGAGATGAAGAAAAACAAGCCAAGCATCTTCTCCTGTAACGATCTCTTGCTGTCCAACAAAAGAGACCATTATCATTTTTTATACCAGTCAAGCATTGAAATAACTAACTTTTGCGATATCATGCTGCTTATTATCACAGAATGACACAGAAATATATATTGCATAGTGTAATAAAGCTATTGGCAGAGGTGGTTTTCACACAGATAAACTATATATTGTTCTTATTGTTTCTTCATGTATCTTCTTTTATTCAGTCACAGCCATAGCCAATGCTTTTGCCCATATTAGGGTTTTCCTGAAGGGGCATGAGCTCTATTACGTCATGTGGATTTTCAGCACGAGGGCGCCCTCTGGTGACCAGTATAGATGAAACAGACAATACATCAAAAAAATACTTCACTCGAAAGAAATTTGAAGTATACATATGTTTTCCTACAGTGCGCATACTGCAATGTAAGTTTTAATGAAAGTGTACAGATTTGTCTTTAATTAGCATTTTAAAGACATGGTTAAAAACTGAGGTATTTATTGAACCATGGAATAACTGTATTGTTGCATCCCTACTGTTTTCACTGAAATACTTCACAACACAAACAGCACCGGACTTCTAACCTTTGGAAAATATTTAATCTTGCATTTTGTGCACATTGTGCAAACCCAAACTTGCTCTCACTCATTTGAGGCACGCTATTTGCTGTCTGTTGCTAAGCATTTAGCTGTAAGCTGCTAACACAAGATTATTTCACAATGCACTGCGCAGTCTGTTTAACTAACCGGGTTAACAGTTAACCTGCTAACCTGCTCCGGAGCAGCGTCTCATAGCCCCCCTTCTACGTAACGAGTGTTTTTGGGAGTATCTGTACTTTACTTGAGTTTTTATATTCGTGTCTACTTTCACTTTTACTCAGTGTGTACTTTTACTCTGAAATAAAGAACTGCAAGAAAGCTGGTTTGAACAGAAAACAGAAACAGTGAAAGAAACTGTGGTTATGTAAGCAGACAGAACCCTTTGGCTTTCGCTGCAGTTTCTGTTGGTTTGTAAATGTGATTACGCAAGCTTAGTGTCTCCTCACCTCTCTTAACCTCTCCAGCTCCCGCTGTAACAAGGCGAGGGTGTCCTCTGACCTCCTCCTCATCTCTCGTTCTCGCTCCAGCTCCTGCGCTCCAAACAGAGACGAGAAGCGCATCAGAAGCACTCTATCACAAGCCTGTTCTCACTCAGGTCTCACATGTCTCTACAGTACCGTGGTGAGCCTGTGATTGTCTCTCTGGGTCTCGATGAGCATCTCCTCTGTGCCCTCGAGGGCGTCCTGAAGACAGTCGACCTGGAAGAGCAGAGCCTCCTGGTGCAGCTCCAGAGCCCTCATCTCCTGCAGACAGTCCTCGTAGCTCGCTCTCAGCTCCACCTGCTCACAGAAGCACCATCAGAGGAGAACAACTCAGTGATCCGATCGCAAAACATTTCGGACCACGTTTGCCCAAAACCGCATGCTAATACCATGCAATATATCTGCTTCAGGTCTCGTTTTGACTTCCAGGATCACATGGCATTTAGCAATATTACTGAAATAGATGGAGGCTGTAATCAATGACACATTGTTCCTTCTCTGAGAGATGATTCAGTGATGGCATTTGTGGATTATTTTTGATATTTTATCAGTTCCAGTTTTATCTTTTCATTTATTAAAGGTGCACCACACAGACCTTTCCTCTTAATCCTGAACACATGACATCAGTACTTGACCCAGCAAGAGTGTGTGCTGATGGCGGTATTTTCTGGTTTATTAGTGCACTAAACTGAAGATGGCTACTCTCTTCACAAAATACAGCCAGTCATCTTATTATTATTAGCGTAACTCCTCGCTTACACACACACAAAATGTTATCTCTGCATGAATTGATCGTCAGTGTCGTGTGATCCTGGGCTGTGTGTCTCAGCTGAGGTGATTCAGGCAGTGTTGAGCCAAGTTTGAATGCTGTGTAACCAAGAATAACAACACTTTTACACAAACCATGTATGTTTTACTTTTTTTGTGCTTTACTACAACATCAAAGTGAACTCATTTTGTGTGCAAAACATGCTCCACATCAGTCTGAGCCTTAGTTCAAAGGTAGTATCAGGGTAGCAGGCAGTCGGTCTGTATTGTCATTGTCAAATTTATTGTCAAATAAAGCAACATGTATGGCAAAACATGGCTTATACTCCACAAAATATAAAACCTTGTTTCTACTCCAAACTGAGATATAATCATTTAATGCTGCTCTGAAAGTGTTTCTGTCAGATCTGATGTTACTGAGCTTACAGCTGCGTTCAGCTCTGATTGATCCAAGCCCTGCTTCACCTTACCAGTCTGTTCTATCTGGATAATGTTGATGCTTTTGAGGAATACTTAGGCAGACCTGGCAGTGAAGATCTGGGAGAAGACAGCTTGTAATTCTCTAATCGGTGAAACTATGGTTGTTTATATTCATCCCAGTCAAACAAAGTCCACCTATTCTTATATCAAGGACTGATCAGTACTTTTCCTGCAGGATCCTGCATTATGAGTCAGTCATTGTGTCATAGCTCAGCCGATATATTCCAAAACATGACTGAAACCAGTCGTGTAAAATTTAAATGGATTCAAAGAGACTCTAGTGTTTGACTTTTATCAATCTTAACGACTTCAATAGTGTCCTTAAACTAGTTCCTAAGTCTATCTAGTGAAGTGAACAGGACACAAGCTCACTTGTCAGTGTGCACTATGAAGACAGGGAAAGGCTTGACGAGGCGAGGCTGAAGAGGAATGATTTGCTCATCTAGACACACCAGTTGATGATTCACTCAGACTGATCTCTTCCACGCCTGCTCCTCAAACACCTCACCAGACTCGTCACTGAAACAGTACACACTTAAAAAACTTACCCCTTCTGTGTTCTCAGAAAGCAGATCATCTTCACTCTGAAACATGGACACATTTTCATTACCATACAAAAGCAAATGCACAATTTTAAATGTTTAAAACAATTCAACTAATAAGTGCACACTGTATTCAGCCAATACAGTTCCCTACGAGAGACTTCAAGGAACAGATCTGAAGAAATGTCTCAGAACGAGAGTCCATACCGCTGATAAAAACATCACAATTATCCAAAAGAGTAATTACCAAGCAAGCAGACCATGTAACTAAGTACTCACAGCTTGTAATGATGTAGATGTAACAGGCGGCTACTGTTACAATAGAATGACAGAATAGTACACAGACATAAGCTACTTAAAATAAAGTGTATCAAGATTGTACTTAAGTGTAAGCATCTGTGTAACAGACTCAGTGTGTAACATATGTGTAACAGTAGCTGTCTGTTACATCATCATCATTACAAACTGTTTCATAACTTAGTTACATGATAAGTACATGTTATTACATGTAAGTACAATGACTGCCACTAAGTACCTGATTAGCTAATTACTCTGTATTATGACACCTTGTATGGATTAAGGACTCTGGTATTGTAGTTAAAATGTCATTAGTTTGATCTCGTGTCTTCTCCAGATGTTCACTGATGGACTGGAGTACTGTGGATTATTCTGATGCTTTTATCAGGCTCTCATTCTGACGGCAACCATTCACTGCAGAGCATTACTCAGTACTCACATGGCTTTCTTGTCTTTGTCCTTTTTTTAATGAGCCGTATCTGCTGTCGCTGCGTGACAGATGTCTGCTTGATTCTTCTGCCTGCGGGACCAAAACAACAATCACATTACTGATTACAAGCATTAAACAACAAAGACATGTCAGTAAAAAACGCCACGTCCTGTACTAAAACATGGTAAAACGTTTGACTTTGAAGTGTGTTTTATCAAAAATAACGTAGGCAAACAGTTCAAAAGTTGTGAAAGGGTGAGAATTAACCTAAGCTAGTCAACCAAAGTGAGCTTCTAAAACTGTTATGTTTATGTATATTTATACTATTTTGATAATATAGGGAATCTATGGCACATTAAACATTTGGGGAAATCAAAAATCTCTCGATAAGCCCTTTTACTGACACTAAACTGAGGAGGACTCCAAATGTACTTCTCTCACGCCCTTGTTGTGTGTAGACAAACCCTAACAACCTGGTCAACTAACTGGAATGAGATATTGATGACATGTCCAGATTTGATCATTATACTAAGTGCTATAATCAAGACTATTCCTGAAAGCTGTCACAGTTTTAAGAAGAGTTCTACATTTTTCATGCGTATGCAAAGATGTAACCCAATGAGTTAAGCAGCTGAAGCTTAAACTGACCCGTCCCTTAAAACTGAGTCAGACGTCTAACATCACAAAAACAGTCTTTTATATCAATTATGATGTAGCGATGTCACTGTCATTCATTCTTCTTTCTTTCTTTAAATCTTTTTTAAAATGTTTGTAACACTTTAGCTCAGGGAACAATTCTCACTATTAACTAGTTGCTTATTACTATGACTATTACTAGCATATTATAGGCTGTTTATCAGTACTCATAGATATTATTTTTAATGCTTTATTCTGCATGGACATATGTGACCCTGGACCACAAAACCAGTCTTAAGTCGCTGGGGTATATTTGTACTAATAGCCAAAAATACATTGTATAGGTCAAAATTATTGATTTTTCTTTTTTGGCCCAAAATCCTTAGGATAGTAAGTAAAGATCATGTTTCATGAAGATATTTAGTCAATTTCTAACGAAAAATATATTAAAACTTAATTTTTAATTAGTAAAATGCATTGATTAGATCTTCTTGTGAGAATTTTAAAGGTGATTTTCTTAGCATTTAGATTTTTCTGTACCCTCAGATTCCAGATTTTCAAAGAGTTGTATCTCGGTCAAATATTGCCCTATCAATTTCGGAAAATTAACACTTACGACTGGTTTTGTTGTCCAGGGTCACATATTTTAAATATGTTAATCCACCCCATTGACCAGCAAACCACAAATAAATGTTTTATTATATTCAAATTTGAAAGAATATTTGTTGTTGTTAATTTGTAAACAATTTTCACTTCACTAACATTGTTTTATTACATTTTGAAGCAAATATAATAGTGGCATATTTGTTTTTAATGTGTGTATGTGATGGAGGGCCTGCTTTAGTTTGGGTTTCCCTGCTTTAAATAGAAAGAACCATTATATTTGTGTATAGATAAAACACGCTGATGCACGGCAGCACTAGATCACAGGTGAACTTGTTTGATGACGTCAGGGCTGTGGGTGATTCGTAAAGGATGTTGAAATCACAATGACAGCTTGTACAAACACAGTCAGCAGCCCTACAGCGGGTTTGATAAAACAGAAAAACCAGCTATAACTTCATCTCTGACAATAACATCTCACGTGAATGCGATGTTTTCTTTATAAAACCACTGCGAGCAAAGAAGGATCTCATTGATTTAACACTCTAAGATTTTAATATCTGCTTTTAGTCAGTAAATGGAGAAGACAAACATGGACAGCTCAGCTAAATACTACTGTATCACGACTGTGTTTGAAGAAAACAAGCTTTTACACCGTGTCTCCTCGCGAGACTCAGCATCATCGGAGGGTGTGCTCTGTTCAAATAACACGACGCCCTTATGAATGAAGAATTACAGTAAAACTCTGACTAAAACTCACACACATGTACCATATTAAGCTATGGAGGCTTTTGTTGTCGAGCAGGTAATGTAATGCTGCTGACACGACTCGGAGATCAGAAATCAGTCACGACAAAGGATGGGATAGACTCACGTCTCTGATAATGTGCCGAAGAGACTCGTCCTCGCTCATTCCTCGAGACAGCGTCCGTTTCCTCAGAGAGCCCGTTTTCTCAAGGTTACCGGAATGCATCTTTGTCACGCGTAAAGACTCTTCTATCGTCCAGAGAAAGTGTCTGAGGAGACCGCGTCTTGAAGTGTTTCTCCGCCGGAGGATAGTGTTGTTGTTTAGGGTGGGTTCTATCTCTCGAGGGGGCGGGGCGTGGAGAGTCTCGAGGGGGCGGGTCTATTTCGCCATCCAGTTTCACTCTGCGTGAGTTCAGATTTTTTTTGGTTGAGCATAACCAAAGACAAAACAACAAAATTACAGTGTCAAAAAAAAAAACTAAACCAGAAAATAAATAGGCTACATAAGATGCTTCTAAAATAAAACACACATTGAATTAAGTCAACTTAAGGGGTTTCTTGTTCTTAACCAAGTTTGAAGATCTTTATTTAACAGTTTTACCTTTTTAAACCATCTGCATTTGTGAATAAAAAAACTGCCAAAACATAACAGGAAATAAATAACAAATTCAAAACACAATCACTTCATAATGAGTGCTGAGAATCCCTGATGGCCTCATTAAATTATTTTACATTTTGTGATAAAACAACTAAACGAGATACTGTTTTCATTTATTTCCCTTAATAACACACTGGACTGACACATCATCATCCTGTAAATATGTTACGGTGTTAAAAAAATCGAATGCACATTTCAGTTCACATGTAAATGCGTATCTTTCCTTTACTCCCGTAAAACAGTTTAAAGAGCAGGAGTCACTTCTGAAGAACAAGCAGCTGACAGAGTTTACTCAATACAGACATTTCCCAGCAACCCCTGCAAACAACCTATTAGATAAAACACTATTACACTAAGCACGTCAGTTAATAAACCATATCTTTAAGCTTTCAAAGATGACTTTTGTTGCAGAACCTGATAAATGCATCCTCACAGAGCTGATATAAACTATTAATTGCCGTATTTGAACATTAACCAGCAGTGCAAGTATATTTGTTGGTGAATACATGACCGTAGGGACAGTGGTTCTACATGTATATATATAGATTTATTTGATGGTATAATGATTGAATTAATTCATTACAGAACAAGTGCAGTGTTGAGGACAGTTACTACTTAAAGGCTAATGTATAATGCATTTTAAATGGTGAATAAAGGGTTAAAGTACTAGAATTATTCATAATGTGCATTGTAATACACTATTATCTTGTCATAAACATTTATAACCATGTTTAAAATGAATTGTTAAGTGTTATAATATATTAACAATAATGTTGTTACAATAATTCATGAGATAGTACAATGCATTATAAAGTTCACTACATGGCATAATGCATTGAAATTACTTTTTTTAATGCATTATATACATAAAGGCTTTAAGTAAAGTGTTACCAATATTCATTATCTGTGATAAATTATCTGTGATATATTGTTCCCGACATGACTGCAAGTCTCAGTCAGACACCAAATACAGACTGTAACATTAAACCAGAGCAGATGCCCCAGATTCAAGGGGGCTATGGATCCTTATTCAGTGTGTACAAGAGGAAAGGACTGAACATATTATAAATTGCATACTGCTTTATTAGAATGGTGATTTTTGGAGTCTTTTTTTTTTGTGATGATTCCCTCTCCATGGTTCATGTTATCCCAGGGGCGTCTTCACTCGAGGGTCTGACCTCTGAAGGCTTCAGACCGTGTCTCATGTTGCGATCTACAGTGGGTACGGAAAGTATAGACCCCCTTAAATTTTTCACTCTTTGTTTTATTGCAGCCATTTGCTTAAATCATTTAAGTTCAGTAATTTTTTCCTCATTAATGTGCACACAACACCCCATATTGACAGAAAAACACAGAATTTTTGAAGATTTATTAAAAAAGAAAAACTGAAATATTTTTGCTGTGACACTCTAATATTTAACTCAGGTGCTGTCCATTTCTTCTGATCATCCTTGATATGGTTCTACACTTTCATTTGAGTCCAGCTGTGTTGGATTACACCGATTGGACTTGATAAGGAAAGCCACACACTTGTCTACAACTGCAGCCCTCCACCAGTCGGGGCCAGACGGAAGCTTCTCCTCAGTGCAAGACACATGAAAGCCTTGATATCCTGGAGGAAAACCTTCTCCAGAGTGCTCAGGACCTCAGACTGGGTCTGAAGGTTTACCTTCCAACAAGACAATGACCCTAAGCACTCTGGCCCAACCAGAGCCCTGACTTAAACCCAACTGAGCATCTCTGGAGAGACCTAAAAATGGCTGTCCACCAACGTTTACCATCCAACCTGACAGAACTGGAGAGGATCTGCAAGGAGCAATGGCAGAGGAGCCCCAAATCCAGGTGTGGAAAAAACTGTTGCATCTTTCCCAAAAAGACTAAAGGCTGTATAGGATCAAAAGAGTGTTTCTTCTAAATATTGAGCAAAGGGTCTGAATACTTACAGCCATGTGATATTACAGTTTTTCTTTTTTAATAAATCTGCAAAAATCTCAACAATCCTGTGTTTTTCTGTCAATATGGGCTGCTGTGTGTACATTAATGAGGGAAAAATAAACTTCAATGATTTTAGCAAATGGCTGCAATATAAAAAAGAGTGAAAAATTTAGTCTTAATACTTTCTGTACCCACTGTACATGCATTTTATTACTTGGGTCTTAACAGCTTGCTTTGTGGCCTCTAAACATCATGTGAAGACAGAGCTCCTTTATAACTATAGACGTGTTAGTGTCCCTTAGGTCTCTTCCAATATTTACTATATTTTACAAAGTATATCTGAAGACAGCTGTGACGGAGTCAAACTCTGATGCCTCCATCATTCAGAGGTGGATGTTTTTTTCTCTGACCACGCTTCTCAAAAAGAGTCAAGTAGTGCTTCAGTCTGGCCTCCACCGTTGGAGGGCAAAAGCCCATTCCCTGACTGGGCATCAAACCTGAACCATCAGACCATGAGGCAACATGTGGACCTCAAACCCAGCTGTGAGCCACTGTTTGCAGTAACTGAGTCAGACCACTTTCTGGAGACATGCTCTGACGGAGCGTAAAAAGAAGAGCTTAGGCCAACTGCAATGTCCTTAACATGCCAGGAACAATCAAGAAATGAGGGTTTAAAGCACTTTTCATTTGTAGGGTTCTGGAGGTGCTGAAGTCAGTCTCTACAGGCAGAAAAACAGCTTGGATTGATGACCAGTTCATCATAGCAAACATTTCCACAAGAATCCAGAATTGCAGAAAGTCTCAATTCCTATTAAAGAAATATATACACCAAAACACAATAAAATAATGCATTATAGAGGACATTTAATAGAAGCAGGACTTTAAAACAGGAAAACAGATATGCTGTAGAAACACATTACTTGTGTTTTTTCTCTTCTCTTTCGTGTTACTTCCTGTAAATACATATGTGTTATATATTTTATATCGTTTTTCTTTTACTGTTTAATCTGCTGTGTGTTGTCTTCACTAGTGCTGTAAGTCAGAGATAAGATTACCACTCGTCTCACATCTCAAGGTTTTTGTCAAGTCATTTCACATTGGCTTTGCTATAATAACACTTGATCTTGAGATGAAGTCAGAGTATTGAGAAAGACATAAATATGTACTTCCCCTGCCTTTTGAGCTGACAGAAGAGCTCACTTCCTGTTGACTATTTTGATATTGTCTAAGCATTTTTTCAAGACATTATATAAAAGCTCAAATAACAAAATGAAACACATTAACCCAGGACTGTCTAAACTCGGTCCTGAGAGCCAGTGTCCTGCAGAGTTTAGCCTCAACACACCTGCCTGGAAGTTTCTAACACTGTTAGTAAGAGCTTGATTTGCCGCTTCAGGTGTGTTTGATTAGATTTGGAGCTAAACTCTGCAGGACACCGGCCCTCCGGACCGAGTTTGGACAGCCCTGCATTAACCTGATTTTAAAAAAGCCCTTGTGTAAAGGAAAAAGCAAAAACTGAAAGCAAAACTTGTTGCTTCAGAGATTCTGCTGTGCTGGAAAACCCATTGTGCAATCTTATTATTCACTTTTCTCCTGAAGTTGACCAATTTGGACTTTCCATCAAACCATTCGAACAGGTCTCTAAAGTAAATCTGCCATTTATCACTGACTAACACAATCAGGAGAGCCAGCAGCTATAATCAAACTCTGAAAAATTGATCACAACAACTGAAAAACTGCTCTTAATACAATATTTGTGCTCCTCTGTCTCACCATATTCCTGAAACATCTGAGGAAAACAACACTAGTTTCTGCCTTTATCTACATCTGAAACCTGTACTATGATTTTTATATGATCAGGTGCTTTGAAACAATTTTTTAGACAAGACACTGCATTTTTACATATACACTGCTGCTTCTCTGCTGTCCTCTGCAGGCCATTTCTGATAGTTCAGAGGGCCGTCGATCAGCAGAAAACTAGGGAAATATCTGTCTTTATGAACCAGCAGTCATCAACAGCTTGCTATTCATTCATTTAATATGAATGCATATATAAATACAGATTTTGGTTTTAGGGCAACTTTGATGTTGACTTCTGTATACACACTCAAAGACAATATAGAGTGGGATCCATGTGGAATGAATTTTATTAAATAAATGAAAATATAACGACACATAAAAAAAATAAAATAAAAAAAAAACACAACTGAGGACACCAACAATATATCCATTCACAAACAAGACTGAGTAGCCAACACCGGAAACACAAATGAGCAAACAAGACACCTGTAATCTTTGATAAACTATTTTAAACAATATTGAAATGTTTTTAATATAAATTTAAACGCAAAAAGCCTGTGAGAGTCTGTAATACTTTAGATTAGCCCAATATATCCTCGATGTCATTTCTGTAAATAAAAGTTGAGATTTCGTAGCTGCTTTTTTTGTTTAAATAAAACTGAGCTGTCTTTGCAATATTCAACTCTTTCACAAATATCATAATACAGATCTCTCAGTGATTTGACAGTGAAAATGCAGTATCTTTGCCATTTCTTTGTAAAATGATTAGACATGTACATCCCCTCTTTCCTGTGCTCTCTGCTGATGTCCAGAGTTTAGTTCAGAGAGAAAAGCCTGTAGATTACGCTGGGGAGTTTCAGAGAAAGCCAGCATCACTGCCATTCAGAGCATCAAAACAGAAAAAAACAGTGAGCTCACTGTCTGCAAACTCACCGGTCAGGAATAAAAGTCACAGTAAACAAACTGGACACAACAGAATTAGATCATTATATTAGAAGCAAAAAATAAATAAATCTGCTAAAAATGTGCTCACTCTCAGTTCATCAGACATCAGGATGAGTTTGTTTGTTTTTTCCTTTTGGGTGAACTATTCTTTCAGTCTTGATAGATATCACAAACATATCTGGACTGATGTTTAGACAATGTTATAACTAGCCTCACTAAACCTTATACCTCATTATAAGACCTCATTACAAACACACTGTACAAGTGTGCATGCATAAAAAAGGTGAAGGTGAAGTCTTTTTTCACATGATTACACTCATCAGTTTTTCAGATGCGTTTATGGTGATCTTTTAACAGTCTCTCTGATTTCCTCTCTTTGTATGACACCATATTTCTGTCCAGTGCTGCTTCAGTAGCTCTTGTCCATTGGTAAAGCATGGCTTTGTTACAAAAACAATGAAAACCACTTTTTGTGCTGAGTAACACATTCCTAACAAGCTGCTTTTTTATCTCTGTGTGTGTGTGTGTGTGTGTGTGTGTTATACATACAGTCTGTGGTGGAGGCTGTTTACTTTTGAGCAGGATTCAGTGCAGAACCTTTAATTAAATTGTTGTAAGGGATGTTGAGATCAGAGAGACTGTAGTCGGACTGATGGGTGGAGTCTTGCTATGGCCACGCCTCTCTTCAAATACACAGCCACACTTCACTTAAAGCTCTCTGCCTCTGCTGTGTTGTTCAGTTTACGGTAAACATACATCACATCTTTCATTTCATGACTAATATTAGCAGTGCATTAATGTTTTTACTGAGTTTTCCTTTTTGAATTTTGAGATGCTTTCACCTGGAGCTAAAGTTAATGCAAAAAAACCTCCAAAAAGTATGGTATGAATAAAAATAATTCTGCTATTATGCAACCAAAAGCAAAAGAAATACATGTTTATGACCTGTTTAAGGAATACTAGATGGATTTCCTGACTCGTAGAGAGAAGGACCAACTGTATGCCAAATACACCACTTTCCCCGGATGGCATTCTTCAAACATGTAAGTTCATCAAAATATTACAGTGAAATGCTTGTCACATTATTTGCCTTTGTAATTTAGCTTTAAAGAAATGTTACATGCAAGCATTATGTTTTACAGGTTAGTTTACATTTGGCAGCATTTAATTTGGTAATAACTAGACTTTACATGGTTATTTTTCGATTCTGAACACAAACAGATGAATAAGGTCATTGAGTGTGTACCAAATCATGTACTTACACACTATTATATGACTTTTTGTTAAAAATTCAAAAATGAGAAAGTGCACCTTAAATACCTGGATGATGCAATTAAATAACCAAAAAAAAAAAAAAAAATTATGGGTACTTCATGCACTCAACTGTCAAAGCTTTAATTACATTACAAAATTTTAAATATAGATATAGAATTTGCATTTCTATTCTAAAGAAAGCATTACTGAAAGCAGAGTGAAGTGCTGATGTAGTTTCACGTTTTTTTGCGACAAGAACAGAGTGTAATAACAATAATAAAAAAACTAATTTTTAAATTTTTCAGACAATAAAATCCCAGAGTTCTGTCATGATACTCTGGATGGCACAGTCTGATAGGTCTAACCCAATCTGATGCAATGACATCATTATCACATGCCGCGTCTGATGTGTACTCAGCTAGTGCTTGCTGTAGCAGTATGCAGCATGCTTCAGAAACCTTCTACCTCCCCAGCTCCACCTGTATAGATCTACTATGCGGTGATTCATTTATGGTATATGGGGATTATTTCATATATGTTACTTCTGTATTTCTTACATGCTCACAGCAGCTAATTTTAATTTTTGGGTGAACTAACCTTTTGAGGTTAGGTGTTGTTCGGACAGGCCAGAGATCAGAATGTAGGCTAGCTGACTCTACACTACAGTTATATTTTGGAGATAAAAATTTGTTTAGGTGGCAAGTACTAACTTGTTCACGCAGACTTTGAGTGACTGCTGTCTTGACGGTTCAAGAACAGTTTAAATTGTACAACCTGTGTACAGAGAAATCAGCATAAGTTTTCTTCAACCTGTTTTACTCTTGTTTTTCCTAACAGATATGAGCACAAGCCTTCTACAACCACTTGCCTGCAGCACCTGTCAGAGTACAAGAGCTCAAGTGTTGATCCAAAAACTTGGTTGGCATCAGGTACCAGAACTACGAGGGATATTTATGACTTTAATAAGCAGACTGAAATACCAACAATCGCAAATTTTCGTTCACACACCAAGTTATCTCATGCAGATTTATCTGACTACATTGGTGAAGTGAGAAATCGTGTACCAATAGAAAAGCAGAGATCAGATAAGGGGAGGTATGCAGAAAGAGACCATGGGTGGGAAAACACATGGCCAATAAACTACAAACAAATAAGAGAAAACTTTGGAGTAAAAAGTCATAATGAGATGCAAGCCTATGCCGACTGCTATCCTCATACACTTTCCAAAAAAAAACCTTGCTTTGAGGATGGAGAGTGGAGGTCATCTAGGTGTGCTTCAGACATGGGAAGTGGCCAATGGGCTGTTAGTCCAGACATTACTGAACAATTCCAGGCAGTGTCACAGCAAAAAGACAACAGTAAGCTCATGGGGGAACAATGGTGGAACTGGAACCCTCGAAATTCAAGAACTACAGAGAGTGTTTTCCCAGTAGAATCATTTAGACAGGCTCAATCCTACATGGCACCACCAGCATACAGCTCTCCGAAGAGAGCAGGAACACCCAAAACTATTGCAGGGGCATTTCAGGAGCAGACATTTGAGAGCAAGAAAGTACCCTTTACACATCTGATGGAAACACATTGTGATCCTACATCAAGCAATGGACAGTATTTACAAAAAATTTACCAGACACAGAACACAGAGAGATATCACTGTGATATCACGTATGAACAAAACTGTCTGGAAGCCTTAAATACATCTACTGTCATGCAGTACACAACAATACACACGATACCACAGCTTCAGTACAGAGAGTCTCCACAGATGACCCATCCTGATATCACTCGGACAAAGCAGACCAAGCTCCCAAGAAGAAAAGGTGGTGAGACTGTGTTTTGTCTAGTCTCTCGAATGGGAGAGGTGTCAGGCTTGTCCAGCTCTCCAGAGGAGCCACTTAAATCCCACGTGTTACCTCTGCTGACCGGTTGCAAACCAAATTACGAGACAATCATCACTGAACAGACAAATTCACCTCAGCTCAAAGATGACAGCAGACAAAATCAGGACGCATGCTCAAAGCAGGACAAAGCTGTTGGGCAGCTCGACAGATCCTTAATGTTTGGAGAGTATGGGCATGCACCCCTAGATCAAAGATCCACTTCTGTCTGGGACAAGGGTCATGCAATAGAACCCGATGAAAATAAAGAAGAGTTGCAATCTTATATCCAATACAATGACTCAGAGTCTAACGGTTTAGCCCAGAAGTCAATTGTGCAGACAGACAAGGAAAGCATAGAGAAATTCCCATTGTGGAAAGAGCCAAAATATCAGCATCCTTCAACAAATATCACAGAGCAAACAAGCCAGGGGATAAACCAGAAGCCTGAAGTTAGCAACCACTCGACAATTGAACAAGAGCAGAGTCTTGTGCTTATTGACGCAACCTGTGTTGTTGTCAAGGTTGAGCTTGTACTTCTTCCAGAGAAGGAGCATGTCCAGTATGTGTGTTTGACAGAGGGGAGCCCTTTGCCAAGTGCTAGAGAGGAGACTGGGGAGCAGAAGCAGCAAAGCAGTGTCGTCTCAAGCCAGGAGACTCCTGAAAATAATACAAGTGCAAAGACACTCGTGAGCGTTTCAGAAGAACATGAAAGCTCCTGTGAGAGTCACATAGTGGATCCAGTAAAAGAGTTTGAGGAATCTCCATCCTCAGCAGCAACTGTTGATGAGCGGGATGATAAACTGGTGCCGGGACATTCACAGAGAGACACAACACTGGAGAGTAATGATGGTCTAGAGGAAATGCTCAAAATATTGAAAGTGGAAGAGCAAACCGCTGCACAAGAACCTGAAGCTGTGCTCGAAGACTTCCATTTTGCAAATGCAAAACCCACATCTCCAATTCTACCTGAAAAGACCACCATATATTTGAATCAATTCACAGAACAAGGACATGGACCTGCATTGGATGACAGTGTGGTTGAGCACAGTACACAGAAAGATAATGAGAATCAAAAAGTTGCTAAAGACCCAACCAAGGATGGTTTAACAGATGATAAAAAGGAACTTATTTCGGATTGCTCTACAGCTGTCCTTTGGGAAAGTGCAAAACATTGCATCAAAGTTGCTTTACCGTTCACTGCAGGTTCCAAGAATCTCAAAAGGTCAAGTTCTTTGCCTCACTTGTCATTTACCTCTGCTTCAAACACATTGGAATTATCAGCTTCTCATGTGGTTTCTCACACAGGGAATGAGCCACTGCTGCCTCCATCTTTTACTAACTCAGAAAGCACCCAGTGCTCCGGTTCTCCCAGTGTTCAGTCATCTTCACTTCCCTCTCCACTTCCAGAGGCTTTTGAAGATTCGTCTCTCCTTCAGACAGGAAATATTCCTTCTGATGTTTCACTCTGTACTTCATCGCCCCATGAGCAAAAACAGAAGATTCAGCATGCCGAGTCTCTGTGGGACGCGGTGAGTCGTATACGCAGACACACTGCTCCGGACTCCGAGACAGAAGACGAGGAGCAGTCTGAAGGCGCAGACACTGACTTACTATATCAGAGACTGATCACAGAAGAGGAAGGAGAATCTGAGGATAATACTTTAGGGAACTGAACGAAAACAAATGCTGTTTCTACTAAAACACTGTATATACTATCATTACAGTACAAGGGTGTAGTGAAATAACAACAACCTCAGTCACACCAAACACCAATATTTTACTGCTTCAGATAGTGTATTAGAGGTAAGGATTTTACAGTAAGGTTTCTGTACTGTACATTGTTATGCCATAGCAACAGGTGAATGTCTTAATGGGTGAGTCGTTGAATCTTTCACTTAACCTATTAGTTCAGAAATGTAGATACGTTCATGAATGGAGCACCACTTGCTGTGGGTAAGACATGCAATGGTTAATTCTGATGTCCCTTTTCTGATCAAGTTTTTAACAACACACAAGAAAGGTGTACTTAATTTAATGTGATTTTCTGCATAAATCTGTGATTTATACAAAAGTGATAGGTCTAGAGCATTAAAGGTTGTCTGTAAAGACTTTATGGATCTTTTACTTAATTATAAGGTTCTTGTATCAGATGTTAAACTTCACCTATCTTCTCACACACAAACACAACAAGGCCGAATAGAATGGAATGGCAGATCAAAGTTGCATTGGAAGTTGTGGTTGCAGTGTAGAAACAATAAAATGTATGTCTATTTGTGACCTATACTGTCACTACTGCAGTTGCACTTGGATTGTTTAATATTTCACATTCTCATTCAGTCCTCTTCTAATTTAATACAAAATGTATAATTACACAGTACTGTATTTATGAGTGTTTGAAGAATACCAATCGCCTCTAAAACTCACTGAATTATTAAAATGACTCATTTCAAACAATATAAATCAACTGATCATCTATATTGAATGATGTTTGCATTTGCATTACACTGAAGGAAATGTGAGTGATGCTACCTGGGAAGCAAAACAGAGTTCCTGGAGGACCAGTGTTATAACCCTAATTAATCACACCTGATCCATCTCATCTAGTCCCTTCAGGTACTTCAATTTAACAAACCTTTCCTTTAATTAATTATAATGAATCAAATGAATTCTGCTCAAGAATAAAAATGACTTAAACAGCAACTCTGAAACAATGGGGTGGCTTGGCTTCAGCCAAGTACATGAATGTACATTATGAGACGTTCACTGAAATCAAGCGAGTACATATAAAAAGAAACAAATAGCAAATTAAATTGCATGACAATTTCTTAAGTAATCTACATGTTGAGTGTTACTGAAATGGGATTGCCAATTCCAACTGTAACTATAAGAGAATATAACATGATGGCATTACTGTATATGAATTCTCCCCAATACTGTCAGTTATTATTCACACGCCAGAATTTAATAGAGAGCAACAATTTCAATGAAATGTACAATATGCCACATAATTGGTATTTATAAATAGTACATATTCAAACCTCCCAGCTCAAGATATAAACACGTGATATGCTGTTTGACGGATGGATGGACGGCTCATCTCAGAGTGGCTTTGTAAATATTGATATTGTTCTCAGGGTCTCTTTGCAAGAGCTGCACGTTAAACGTCTGCGGTAACACGCAGTCATAGAAGTCCTGAGCGCCGTGTTCTCTGCGCATCGCTGAGGCCAGGTACGCAACCGCCCCATCCCGGCACAGATGAATCAGCGTGTCCACAAGAAGAGGGAAGCTTTCTGGCAGGTAGACGATATCAGCACCTAGCACAAAGTCCCAGCTGGAGGAGAAGCGGCGGTGGTCCAGGCCCCAGGACAGAGCTGACACAGCAGGGGCCCCTGAGGGCCATCCTGAAAGAGGTTTGTTCCCTGCAATGTTCCTCTCGATCTGAGAGACGGCAGAAGGCAAGTCTGTGATGGTCACATGGGCTCCTACAAGATTTACGAAGATCATATGTCAGCAAGAGACTGCATTGCACTCATTTAGACAGTAGTGAAAGTTTGGAGTGAGAAACTTTTAGCTCAGAGATGAATTTTGAGAATTCAGTTGCTCGAACATAAATGAAAGCTTTACCTAATCGTGCAGCCACTATGCCAACCAGTCCCGTTCCTCCACCCAACTCTATTATCCGTTTCCCTCTGAGATCCAGAGATTCGCTCTCAAAGTACTGACATAAATGCAGAGCCTGTGACAAAACAAGGTGAACGCCTTATGTGCCTAATCCATGTAAAGATGATGCAGTCGTATACAATAATATTACAAAATGAAATCATTGTCACAGTTGATTGGTTCTCTCCTGCATGGCTAGCCAATGAGCTCACTGCCTTCAAATACTTGGCTAGTGTTTGCTGACACCCCAGCTCCACCTGTACAGATCTACTATGAGGGGATTCATGTATGGGGTTATTCATGTGCAGCAGCAATATTTTTTACACAATCTACGCAGCATATCTGTAGATAAATTGGCAGCAGCAAGTCTCTGTGATGTATTCGAACACATTAACACTGTCATCTATCTACATTACCGTGCCAATTCTGTAATTCTGAAAGATTTAATAGATAGTGCTTTGATTACATAATCATGTCTCCTTAATTAAATACATCTATTTATTAAATGTATCTGTGTTCAGACCTATCTGTAATTCATTTTGCTTAGTAGCTACTAACCAGAGAATTTTGGGTCGGTCACCTCAAGTGGAGTTTGTTTGGCCATTTCTAGTTTTTCTCTTTTTACATGATTACCTCGAAAGATGGTTTTCGTATTGGAGATGGTTTCATTATTGAATCACGCGTGAGTCCTGTCTGCAACCTGCAGTCATATAACTACTCTCACGGGCTCATCTGTGATCAAAACCCTTCGGTTCTATTGTTGCAAAACTTGGTTTATGGTCAAAACAAATGTGCGCAATCAGTATGTTATATATAATGTCATGCACATAACGCTAGATGGATAAACAAAGCAATAGATTCGGCTGCAATACACTTTTTGTATTTGTTCTTGATTGTCCAGAAGCTGTAGCAGTGACTCACGGAGTCCCAGACAGACGCGGACGCGCCCAGCCTCGCGCTGTAATCCTGCTGAATCCAGATGTTCAGCCCGTGAACCCTGTAGGTGTTATCTGCGCTGAACGTCTCCTCGAACAGACCATCTTCGGCTGGGAACACCTCCTCGGGGTCTGCGATCATGACAGCAGCTGAAGTGTCGAGTACGGAGCGCCATCAGACCCAAAATACCCCAGACAGCAGGAGTACAAATGTTTCTCGACTGTGATATACAGCTGCTTCATTATTTTTGAAGTTATTCTTTACTGAACGGTAAAAGAGTAGATATTGTTGTTAATTTCAAGACGAACGCTTCGCTTTACTTGATTCGCTTTGTTGATTTATTTATTTATTCATAAAATTCTACGTCTTAAATCTGATCACCAGACTTCCGAGGACTGTTTAATTCTTCACCTCTCAGTCATTGCGGATGTATTTATTTATTTTGGTATCTGTTGTACTATAAAGATCTCACTGATTTATATTACATGCAGCAGAATTTAATCTGATATAAACATCGCCATCCGAAATAAATTCGTATTTGTGTTCTGTTTTGCACAGATTTTCCCCTCCACATTATATCAGACAATACCAGTCTGATGGTTTTAATACTTAAGCTTTCACATTTTGTCAAGTTTAAATCCACACGGTTATCATTTTTCAGTCTTTCAGGGTAAATATTCATTGATAACAACCCTGCACCGCAAGATGGCATGCTTGCACCAAGTGTGTATCTGCTGTGCACCGATGACTCTGGTTGCTCTTACACACACACACACACACACACACACACACACTTTTCAAGATGTTCAGCAGGAATATGGATTATGGATATGTCTTTGTTGCTGCTCACAGAGGTGAGCTCATTACTCCAGACCTCTAATGTCACTGAAGCATTGTGTTCAATCTTTCCCGGTAAAAATAACAGAGGCTACTTGAAACTTTACCACAATAATAACACTGTTTAAAAACACACTTCAGTAGTGCTTTAGTGCAGTTGAAAAAGTATGCTAAATACCACCAATATTTAAACTGATTTTAAATAATTGAAATAAAGTGTACTACCGCAAAAAAATGTAACTTTACTTGAATGGCATTTCTTTAAAGTGTGTTTTGAATTAGTTAAGTGTTTGTACACTTTTATATAGTTATCCTAACTTCCCAGGTGAAGATAATGTACATAAAGTGCCTTTCTTTTAGTCACTAAGGGAATATCATCCAAGTGTACTCAACTGTGCTATTTTCAGACCCCATGGATAAGAACTAAAATGCACTTTTAACATACTATCTTTGTATTCAAAAACGTATTAGGCAATACTTGTAGTGCACTTGAGTGTACTAGTGTATGAAAGATGGGTTCAGGGGTGCTACAAGCGCTAACTTGTACAAGTATGACTAAACTCACGTTTAGTATAAGTATTAGTTTCTGAAGTAAAGCACTTCAAGTACATTATGGAGGTAGACTTGTTTTTTATTTTACACTTAAATTAAATAGATTTTACATTAAATATATTAGTAATGTAATAGTTATAAGTACAAATCCCCAGTTGTGCTGTTCTTAATAATTGTCACTATAATTTAAACTTATTTTAAGTGTAGACAGATAAAGTACCACATGTTAACTACTCTTTTTTTAAGTGTGCTATCATTGCTTGGTTTTTATATAGGCTACTATTACTAAGTTCTATTTGGGTTTTGATGAAAAATCCAGCAGCAGTCTATAGGGTTTTACTTAAACAATGTGCTCCAGGCTACTATAAATACACCAATTACACATGATTGGATTATTCATTCATATGCATTTAGATGTGTACCAAAATTCAATATTTAGCAGTAAGTACATGAAGAGCTATAATTTTAATGCCATAGTAAAAGTGTGCTCAGTAAGAGAGACTTCATAACCAGTGACATGAATGGTCACCGTGATTTTGCCAAGACATGATCCTGGGTCAACATCACGGTCCAAAAATATAAACTTATCCCAATCCTTACCCTTAAACCTACCCAAAATGCATGCCTAAAATCAATGAGTGTAGAAGCACCTAACCCTGATTATAACCCTAAAAGAGATATTTCCAAAAAAAATATTCCTCAATTATGATTGGTTGATTGGAATGTTGATCCAGGAACACTGTGTACTTGGTGAAAGCCCGCTCACCTGACATGAATACTTCTGAGAACACAGCAAACGTATCATTACAGTTTACTCAAAGCAACGTTTTTATTCAACATAGAAACAACGTGTGATTTCTCAAGTTATAACACTGCATGTAGTTTTATCAGCAATGTTTCAAGTCTAATATTTGTTCTGAACGGACCACAAAACCATGAAATCTGAGATGCAACTATTTGAAGATCTGGAATCTGAGGGTGCAGAAAATAAAAAAATGAATCAAAATATTGAGAAAAATCACCTTTAAAGTTGTCCAAATAAAGTTCTTAGCAATGCATATTACTAATTAAAAAACAAAGTTTTAATATATTTACGGTACAAGGAACATGATCTTAATATCCTAATGATTTTTGTCATAAAAAAAAAAAACAGATAATTGTGACTCATACAGCGTATGCTTGTCTGTTACTACAAATATAGCTGTGCTGCTGATGACTGCTGCTGTGCTCCAGGCTCACAGACGGCTCAGTGCAGAATCTCACGCTTAAATCAACTACACACTGAAAAAGCACTTTTTGTGGCATAATTGTTTCTCTGCGTGAGTCTGAAGGAGGTGGATCTGCCTTGAACACACAGCAGCAGCACATCTTTCCTAACCATGAGCACGAGCTGCTCCTCACTTCCTCACACAAGCGTCTGTACATCAAGAGCTTTCCTCTCGCTCTAGTCTCTGAAGGAGTGCAGCAGCTCTTCGTGAAGATCTTCAGCTTCTCTGGGCTAATGAATCTCTGGAGAGCAGCTCCTGCGGAGGACGTCCCAGAATCCTCCTGGCTCTCAGTGAAGGTCACACCTGATCACTAAGACCGTCTCGTCAGCGCTCAATGAAGCGGAGATTGATCTGTCTCTCGGGCACCAGAAGAGTTCTGGTCATGGGCCGGACCGGCTCGCTCTCCTCCGCTGGCTCCACGTCAAAGTGCATTAAAATCTGAGAACAACAAGCCATGCATCAGAGTTCCAGTCACTACCTTTTTAGTGAGTAACGCAACATTACTTAACTGTTACAACTGGTTACAAGCTCATGCACAGATGAACCTGACAATAAGATATAGTTACCCGAGCGAGCGCCAGATGGACCTCCAGCTCAGCGATGCGCCGGCCAACACAGCTGCGCTTGCCCACTCCGAAGGGCACGGAGGCAAACGGGTGACTGCCCTCGGACCGGCTCAGCCAGCGGCGTGGGATGAACTTGTCCGGGTCACGGAACTGCCGCGGGTCACGGGACGTGGCGTAGTGACACAGCGTGATCAGAGTCTGTGAGGATCAACACATGTCGTCTGTCGCTCTTTACTGCACTCTTAATGTACGAATAAATCAACATCAACAGGCATGCATAGTTTGATTTGCATCAGCTGATTTATTATATTTATCATAAACCAGGTCTGTCCAAACTTGGTCCGGAGGGCCGGTGTCCTGCAGAGTTTAGCTCAAACCCTAATCAAACACACCTGAAGCAGCTAATCAAGCTCTTGCTAGCAGTGTTAGAAACTTCCAGGCAGGTGTGTTGAGGCTAAACTCTGCAGGACACCGGCTTTAGACAGCCCTGATATAAACAACAACATTATGAAAAAAGCTTCCCTCAAAAGCTAAAAATAATTTCTCATTAGCGCTCACTAAACTGCAGCTAACAAGTTTAACTTTGGGAGAATTAAGTGAAACACTTTATTAAAAGAAAACCTCTGATTGGGGTATTGAAACTCCTGACATCTGGCAACCTTGTTACCAAAGATAACACAAACATCAGGTTAATTACACACCCAAGTGCACATTTACTCACGTTTCTGGGGATCAGGTATCCTCCGACGGTTATATCTCTGTCTGCGATGACTCTAGCGTTGGCTGGAATCACAGGATAGAGCCTGGAGAGAGTTCAGTGCTTAGTTTGATATAATCAACAGTTTTTGATGATAGGACTGAAGGCTCCGAGCTGTACCTCAGGATCTCCTTCATCACCGCCTTCATGAGCGGCATATCTGCCACATCACGGGCCCCCGGGACACTGCGGCCCTTCATCACGCGCTGGACCTCGTCCCGTAGAGCCGTCTGGACCTCGGGGTGCCTGGAGAGCTCGTACAGAGACCAGGACAGTGTGCTGGAGATCTGAGCACAAAACATCAGCTAACATCAGATCATCAGGTCATATCCCGCCACAGTCACAACTCCATCAACATATATCGTTCATCACTCATCAAGAAACAACCAATCTCCTTCCTGAGCATCTCTCAAACAAATAAATACAGGTTACACTTTAAGGTGTCATCGTTACAGTGTAATATGAATTAACTACATGCACTTACCATATGTTTAGAGTTAGGATTCGGTTTAGAGTTACTTGCATGCAATTATGCATAAGTTATTCTTTTTATAATACCAAGCACATTTAACATGTAACAAGGACACCTTCAAATAAAGGGTTATTTGTTTTTGTTAACGCATAGTACTCGGTGCTTAACAAAGCTACTGTAGAAAAAAACTAAAATACAGGGTTATTATAGCAAACTAAAACTAAAAATCGAACACAAAAATACGAAAGATTTTTGGGCAACACTTTCATTTTCATTTAGTTCAACCTGACGTACTAAAATTTCTCAGTTAAATAAGAACAAAGAAAAACTGTACAGTTAGTTATTAGTAGAGTTATTAAATTCATAAGAAGCAGAATGTCTTTGTGTGTTGGTCCGGACACTAATACAGTCTGCGCTGCAGTTATTTGTATGATATCTTTATAGTTTATAGTGTGAGCGATCAGACTGATCTGGCCTGCTGAGCTTTCATTAAGGCGGCTGATATGACACGATTTTCTGTAAATCTTTCAGAAGTGACTTCCTCCTTCATACCGTGTCGACGCCAGCGAGCAGCAGCTCCGTCACGTTGCTGTAGACAGATTTTAGAGGAACTCCGGCCTGAGACAGAAAATAGGTAAGGTATCGTCCCTCTAGGCGCTCTCCTCGAGCCATCTTCTGCTTCTCTTTCTCAAGACGCTGGTCGATGTGTCCTTTAGCTGCGGTGACACAAAGATTCAACATAAACCTCTCACATCTATATTGGATTCTTTATAAAAACAACACTACAGGAGCAGGACCTGAGAATGGGTTTGTATCTTCATTAGATCTGGAGAAATAATGTTATTAACTAAAATATGATCCATACTAACTCTTCCTGCAGTGAAAAAGTGTTCTGGACTGAATGAGGATAGGATCAAGCTGCTGGAGGAAGAGTTACTATAGACTCATATTTGAGTTAAAATCATCTTAATGCTGGATTAGTTTGATCTTGTGTCTTCTCCAGATGGTAACTGTTGGACTGGAGTGCTGTGATTATTCTGATGTTTTTATCAGACTCTCATTTTTCAGATCTGAAACAAACTCATCCTGATCTCTGATGAACTGAGAGTGAGCATGTTTCCAGCAGATGAACTATTTCTTTGAATTGTTAAATTTAATGCGCCCTCACCGAACTGGAACATGTAGTCCCAGCAGCGGCAGAAGGTGTCCCAGGGTCTGGGCAGGAGCCGGTGGAGCCACCGAGGCATAGCCATGGTGAGGAGCGTCATCACAAACATGGTGTTGATGGACTGGATGAAGCGCTCCGTCTCCTGCGGGACCACCGGGTCCAGACAGCCGATCCTGGACTCGAACAGCACAGACGAGATCCCTGGAGGAGCACAACACACCGCTCGCTTCAGTTTCTGCAGGCTTTAAGACTTAACGCATGGAGAGAATGGCAGCGTTTGACTCACCTTCCAGACCGAAGCGGTAGAACTCAGCAGAGATGTCTGTGACGAGGCTGCTGGAGCTCTGCTGTGAGCGTAGCTGGAGTTTGTGGATGAGGTCAGTCACTACAGCGTTGAGAGTGCTGTCGTACGCCTCCACAGCTTTAGGTCTCAGCATGTGCTTCCCCAGCAGACTGCGTACGGCCTGCCACTCCTCGCCTTCACTAGACACAGATCACGCACACTTCAAACACTGCTCACTCTGAGCACATATCTGTTCTGATGACTGACTGATCACGCGGTAGCTAGGATGATCACAACTCAGAAAGTTTGTAACCAGGCTGTTTTGGGTCACCATTGACTTCCATAGTATTTTTTTCCTATTCATTGGTGACCCAAAACAGCCTGGTTACAAACTTGACCCTGTCTGTGAATTCCAGGCTAAAGTTTCAAAATATAATTTTGAGAAAACAAGCTTCAAGGTTGATTTCAGCCGTTAATTTCACTATAATTTCAATCTCCGACATGACCGTTCTCAATAGTACAGATATCAAGGTTTTATTTTCACAGAATGTTCTTTGAGGTATGAAGGATGGTTTCTTGTAGAAAACACAAATGACTTTAGGGTCACAAATGTTCTAAAGAAATATCTTGCTTTGTGTTCGGCAGAACAAAAAAACTCATACAGGTTTGGAGGTCCTCAAGAACGAGTAAAGGGTGACAGAATTGGGTAAACTATTCCTTTAATATTTAATAAATATTATTGACCTATCACAAAAAGCACAAATATACATTTATTCTTTATTGATTTGTTTATTCAACTTTAAGAGTTTGAGCTTTTAAATATTAACCCCGCCCTGCAACAACCAAGCCCTGAATACGTTTAATGAATGCTTTTTCTTGGTTGTTTTTACGTTAATGAATGAATTACAGTAACCCCTTGGGTTTAAGAGATATAACAATGAAATGGTTAATCCAAACCATCAAGACACACACTTGTTGTTTTTTGTGATTTTATGGGGTCTCTCCATAGGTGTAATGGTGTTTCTACTGCACAGACTGTTTGTGGTATTGTCCTACACTGACCCTACACCTAAACTTACCCCTTACAGGAAACTGTGTGCATTTTTAGATTTTCAAAAAAACACCATCCAGTATGTCTTTGAATTACGGGAACACTGAAAATATCCTCATAAAACACCCTCATATTGTAATACCTGTCATACCCATGCCATTTATACACATTTGTGTCCTCATAAACCACAAAACCCGCACACTCAACAACATAAAACTTTGGTTACACTTTCAAAAAGGTTTTTGGATGATGGGACCATTTAAACCAAACAGCCGACTTCCTGTTGGTCGTGGATAATGATTGTTAATTAGAAAGTTATCTGTCTTGATAAGAACAACATATATATTGAGTTTGGTGA
This sequence comes from Enteromius anoplus, assembly GCA_032359395.1. Taxonomy (NCBI): domain Eukaryota; kingdom Metazoa; phylum Chordata; class Actinopteri; order Cypriniformes; family Cyprinidae; genus Enteromius; species Enteromius anoplus. The sequence continues at coordinate 623,577 of JAUMHG010000051.1, forward strand.
CTGTAGGAAAGACTAACCTGTGCACTCCACACTCATTTATGAGCTTTTGCCAGTGTCTAAGTATCATTAATACAAATATGTGTATTGAGTTTTATGTATTTCTAAGCATGCTATTTGCCTTAAAAGCAATGTTAAAATTTGAGACGTTGCCATGGCAACAGCAACAGTTTAAAATCAGCAGTGTTTTGTCATTATTCTGATGAAGTTTGAAGCAAATTGAGTCAAAATAAGAGATTCTGAAAGCATTCTGAAAACGACACACTTCCTTCTGCCAGTTGGTGGCGCTATAGCTCTGACTCCAAATAGTCACATCTATGTGATCAGCATCACACAACTAAATAATAATAATCCTTAGAAAAACAAGACTAATTAATGTAATTGTCCAGTTGAAACCGTTCAGAAATGTTTTTGTGCTAACGTTTTAATAACAGCTGGGTCAGTGTAAGCCACATATCTACAGAGAGTGTGTGATACGGTCTGCAGACGTCTGGTTTCATGACTGGGACAGGAACAGAGATATGACACACTGACTAGTACTAGCAGGAGCATGTGTGGTTTGCCTCGTTTCAGATGCAAATATGTGATCTGTTGAGCACAGTGTCACTTTTCTCCTTTGCTGTTAATGTATGGAGTAAATAATGACATTATCATTCATTTTTTGCAGCCCTCATTAAGCGCTCGTTTGTATTTCCTAACAGGACCTGCAGCAACCGATAATGATTGTACACACTTCCCTGGTGTGTAAGCTTCCATGCAGTGCATGTAAACAGTGTTTTAATCGGATAATAAAGAACGAGCTGCACACATGTCATCTGATATTAGTGCTCTGTGAGTGAGTGCTGGTACCCACGCCGTCAGGAGCCCGTATCCCTCTCCGCGGAGCATGCGGTAGTCCTTCCAGGACGAGAGGTCCGAGCGCATGGGGTGCTGGCCCTCCTGCCTCAGCACCTGCTCGATCAGCTCCGGCTCGGCCACGTGGACCGTCAGGATGGGCCCGAAACTGGCCTTCCACATGGGCCCGTACCTCCTCCTGCCCTCCAGCTGCACACAGTCATCAGACGACAGCCAAAACATTAACATGAGTGACCCTGGAGCACTAAACCTGTTATTAGGGTCAGTGTTCTGAATAAATCAGCTTTCCATTGATGTATGGGCTGTTAGGTTAGCACACTATCTGTCTGAGATGCAACCGTTTTCCGGAAAATCTCCTTTAAAGTTATCCAAATGAAGTTCATAGCAAAATTAATTTTACAGTGTAAAATTTTCTAAACATGCAACATGATCTTTACGTGATATCTTAATGATTTTTGCATAAAAATAAATGAATAATGTTGTCCCATACAATGTTACAAATACACCAGTGCTACTGATGACTGCTACAGGTTGTTTATTAAAGGTTTAAAAAATGTCTCCTTGAAACAATTGTATTACCAAATATCAGATTCAGTCTTCTTGCCAGCTTGTTTTCTCTCAGTCAGCACAGATGTATTAATTTCTGAAACTGATTGATCATTGGCCTCATTGATTGGAGCGAACTCTTCTCAGTTTTCAAGTGAACAAAACCAACCTCAGATAAATGAAGGCTGTGATCAATCAGTTCCAAACCGTATTTACTGAAAGAAAACAAGTTGACGAGAAGAATAGTGATAACATAGCATAATAATCAAGCAAGCTTTTTTTCTTTCTTTTTTACAGTAATATTATTATAATATTACTGATTGGGCTTAATGAAGCACATGACATCACTGCAGTCGTCGCAGATAATTTCTGGAAAGGTCCCGCACCTGCAGCTGATGGAGGCGCGACAGTCCGCGTCTGAAGAACAGGTCCCAGATGAAGCCTGCGGCGGAGGGTCCGGGCATCTGCTCCAGCGTCTTCACCTGGCGTGACGCGGCGCACGCGATGACGTCAACCCAGCGGTCGGCGCACCTGAGCAGCGGAAGCGCGCTCCTGCCGGACATCCTCAGAGCCTGGGGCAGCATCCTTCGCTGGTAGCTCGCGCGGTGCCGGTCTATTTATAGCGAGACACTAGAGTGCGGAAAGCGCCGACGCCCCGCCCACCGACCTGAGCGATACCGGGAAACCTCTTCAGAAGAGCAGCAGCCGATGAATCCATAAATCGATGAGGATGAAGTAACCGGGGAGCGTAGACTTCACGTGTGTGCGACAGTCGCAGGAGGTCATGAAGAGGTCTGCCCTAATTCAGTGACCGTGGTTGATGTCCAGTGTGTGTGTAATCTAACGACAGTACTGAGAAGCAGCGTCGGACTGTGCCGTCACACTCAGCAGCAATGCAATGCTCTTTCACAGAAACCCGATGATGCGTATCTGCTGCTGTCAGCCTGAGAAAGAGAGCTGTGCTGACCACACTGGGGTCGGTTCGGTGGATTTTATTTCTGTATATTGTTGCACAGATTTGATTAGAACTTAAACATAACAATTAAACATCTTTTTAAAGCACTTAACAGAGAAATCCTAATGCTTCCAGTCAAGTGTTCTTCCTAAATGTAGATCTTCTGGCAGTCTGTTGTTTCCTAAAGAGCTTGATTAGATGGACACCCTGTCAGGTGTTAGTTTCTAGAATGAGAAATACTGGGTTAGTATAATTAGCTTATACTAACTGGAGATTGACCAGTGTGTTGTTTTTTTCTGTGATAAGACAAAAATGTACCAAAAGAAAAAAAAATCTGTTTAGTCCAACGTCTGTACAGCAACTACTAACATATAAGGTCTGGGCTTGCAATATTTCTTGATTTAACGCCAAACAGATTTAAATCTGTCACTTTGCATTTGAATTTTGAAAATGAACCTTATTTGTAAATGTGTTCACTCTCAGGTCATCTGAGATCAGGAGGAGGTTTTCTTCATCAGATTTGGAGACATTTAGCACTGCATCAGTGTCTCGGCATTGGATGCTCTGCAGTGAGTGGTTGCCGTCAGAATGAGAGCCTGATAAAAACATCACAATAATCCACAGCAATCCAGTCCATCAGTTAACATCTGGAGAAGACGAAAGACTAAACTAATCCAGCATTAAGATGATTTTAACTCAAATACATAGTCCATAATCCATAAATACTCTTCCTCCAATGAAAAATACATAATCTCTCAAATCTAAATCCAGACACATTTGTCTTTAGATCGGTCTTGATCTGAGCAGATTTCTCTCTTAATTCAGATCACAACACTTTTTCACTGCAGTGCTGTGGATTATTGTGATGTCACCCATTCACTGCTTATGTAGGTTTGTGTTTAACCTCACTGAGGGCTCATAAATGAAGCTCTCAATACTGACTTCATGTGTTCAGCAGACTCAAAGTGATCATGTGTTTATATGCGTCCATATGAAAACAAGCAATTCAGACACAAGAAACAGACATGCGCTTAATATAATAAACATTTAATATAAAGAACATTCAAAAATAAAGTTTAGCTTGCTAATAACCAAATCTTCTGAGATGGAAGCTTCCTTCAAGGAGCGTCACGTTTGAGGATCTTCCACTCTGCAGAAAACTGCTAGGAAATTCTGGCCTCCATTTCTCTGAACCTTCTTCCCCTCCTCCGTGCAAGTTCCCAAGTGACTGATGATGATGTCATCAGCCTGCGACACAATCGCAATCATGCGTTCAGGAATTCAAGCCTCATAAACAGATCTCAAGTGGCTAAAAGACAAACCGTTGGAGGTGAACGTACCAGTTGTTCATCAGACACTCTGCAGAAGAGAGGATGTTCGCTGAAGTGCTTAACGATCCAGTGGTGAACCTCCTCGACATCGGTGTTGGTGTACACTAGACCCTGCAGAGGAACACACATTCACTGGAAGAGACCAGATTTCCCTGCAGTGCAGCAGAACGTGCTCGCACACCTCTCTGGTATTGATCCGACCCTTGCCCAGCACACTGTATGTGAAAATCAATGCCCTAAATACTTTGAACCGTAACAGATTTCCCTGACAGACGGGTCAAAATAGCAGCACAGCAAACATGGGATCTTATCGGCCGTGTCACTGGCGTTTGCTCTGCAGACAGCACAGACAGAATAACTAGAAGATACGATTCTGGGAAGTGCCTGAAATACTCAGCAGCTCGTCCGCTCTAACCAGCACTGGAAAACCTTCTGATATTAGAAGCATAGTTCACCCAAAAATGAAAATTCTGTCAATAATTACTCACCTTCAGGCCATTCCAAACCCAGAAGACCTTCGCTCATCATCAGAACACAAGACGTTTTTGATGCAATCCGAGAGCTCTCTAAACCTCCCAACAATAATCCTAACAGGATCAATTTCTTAAACTGTGTTCAGAAGATAAACAAAGGTCTTACAATGTAATTAATGACAGAACTATCCCTTTAATTTAGCCCCTGATCACTCAACATACACTATATGGACAAAAGTATAATCAACAGGTTTCCATGAGCACAAATCTTAGTGTTCAAGCATATAATGACGTTCTAGGGAACTGTGTGCTTTTAATACTATGCCCTTTTCTCTTCTAACATGGTGATGCCTCTGTGTGTAAGGAAAGGTTCAAACAAAAGTGTTTGATTGAGTCAGCGTGGAAGAGCTTGACTGGTCTGCAAAAACATCTGCTGTGACTTTTAGAGCCAAAACTCATTACTAGACAACAATCACTTGTACATAAGTGATACAGCCATATAAGACACCTCCAAAACTAGCAGCAGAGATGGAAATACAGGTTTAAATACATGAATTGTGTTTCCATCTTTGTTACTGCACTTTTCTATTGGAAAGAAGGGGGTGCCAATACTTTTGTCAATATTGTATATGTATAAGTCAATAGTGTTTGGTGATGAGTTTTTAGCTCATTTACCTTTGTCCCCACTGCTTCAATCTTCACTGCGGACAAATCTCTATATATTCATTGATTCTCTGGCCTCTCCAGACGTCTGCTCACCCCCAGCGGGCCGCAGCACTCAGACTGCTGATGGTGCAGTCAGTCTACATTAATAACCCACCTTCACATACACAAGCCTGGCATTGTTCTGTTCTCATCGACCTCCCCTAGCGCCATCTCACACACACACACACACACACACACACACAACCCTTCAGACAGATGTGCACACACACACAAGAGGCCATATAGAGATAATATGACAAGACTGGCATGCTTCCTCTCATTCCATATTAATAACTCGAAGGTGAAGCAAAATAATAAAAACATGCTCTGCACAGCCTCACAAAGAGCATTTACAGATGAAAAAGCTGAAAACTATACAGCATTATACACAGCGCTGCTCTGACAGCAGGGGGGAGGGGCTTTCAGGTCAATGCTAAGGGTTAAATAAGGATTTAAACCGGTGCAAAATGTGCTAGCAATTAAAGCCTTGCACTCAACAATGGGCTTTCATTTGTTTTAAATGGCTCATTAAAGAGGAAAGTGTTCTTACCCCGACTCGAAGCGTGTATGCATACTCCGCCAGTAACGTAGGGCTAATAATGCGCCACTTGTGTTTGGTTCTCTTAAAGTGTGGATCCGGAAAGAGAAAGAACATCTTGCTGAGCTGTAAATGACAGAGAAGAGTTACTCGTGGTTTGTGGAACTGTGGGACCAGTGTTTAATTCAGAACTGCACACTATTCTAATCAGCTCTCAGTAGCACTTTATTTTACAGTCCTGGTGCACATGTATATTACATACTACAACTTAATAAAGAGGCACTAACCCTAAAGCTACACCTAAACCTTCCCTATCTTATGTTACCCTGTACTTTCTTAGATAGGCACAATGTGTGTGTGTGTGTGTGTGGTAGATCACTTCTCACTGCTGTGTGTGTGCACGTTGGATGGGTTAAATGTAGAGCACAACTTCCAAGTATGGGTCACCATACCTGGCCACAAGTCACTTCACACTTTCACACTTTTAATGCAACTCTCAGAAGTAGGAAGAATAGACGGCGGCAAGACGTTATCAGTATATGTCTGCAAAAGAATCATGGATCATGTAAAATTTGGTGGCAAAGTGTTGATCTGTTGTATCACTTGAAATCCTTTTAGTGGCCAGTTTTAAGCACTTTGGTTTCATTCCAAATATGTTGGCCATGATTGTTCCCACCCTTCTGAGGTTGATTTAGGGCCGGCAGTCATGTCACCCTGCAGCCCATGACTGGTTAAGCCCTGAGGCTAAGCAGGGCTGAGCTGGTCAGTACCTGGATGGGAGACTCCTGGGAAAACTAGGTTGCTGCTGGGAGACTCAGACCGGCCAGCAGGGGGCGCTCACCCTGGGGTCTGTGTGGGTCCTAATGCCCCAGTTAGGGATGGGTAACGAAACTCGGTACCGGTGCTAAATTATAAAAGACGGAAGTATCAATAAGCTCTGACGTTAACGGTTCTGCTAGCGGTACTGCAGAAACATTACCTATTTAATGCTAAATAATCGTTACCTAGCATATTTGAACCTTTTCTAATTTGCGAAAATATTAAAGACATTTGCCTGCACTTGTTTATTAGCAATCTCACACTCGAAAGGTCTGTCTGTTCTGCACGCACAACACCAAAGCCTAATAGAGTGACTAGTGGAGAGAACCGTACGATCTAAAGCAGTGGTTCTCAACTAGTTTGGCCTTAGGACCCACAGTCTTCCGTGATCATCAAGCAGCGACACACTATAGATATATAATTAGAAGATAAAAACAAAGCATATTTATGCACGCAACATGACAGGACACCTGTTTTCTGAGGTGAGAGACGTTTTATTTCATAACCAGTTACGAAAATAACGATAGAATAAAGTCACTGATAATAAACCTGTCAACATCTCATCTGACCACAGACACTGAATCGAGACAGCTTGTTTTTACTTATTTAACTGCATCAAGAAGAACAACGGCTTTCATGTTTGCAAATGTTTGTGAAAGCCCAGACCTGGAAGGAGAATCAATAATGGTATTTCTCCAGCATGATGTGAGAAGGGGGAGTCACCTGGAGAGCTGCCCTCTCCACAGAGCCGGCTTGAAGAGGTAGCACTCCTGGGAGAGTGGTAGAAGGACACGCCATGGACCAAATGATGGAGATGCTGGGGTGTGAGGGAGATTGCATCTGACTAAACAGCCACCTCTCCATGTTCTAATCACTACCCTGTCCCTGTTCCTAAGCGCATAGGTGTGAAAGAGGGGCAGTGTTTCAAACAGGATTGGTGGCTTGTGATAAGGTGCACCTGAAACGAATGCTGTTAAATTCCAGATGAGCCTGTTCTCAAGAGACCGGTCTCTTCCTCTTTACATCCATGCTGGTGTCCTCAAAGGAACAGAAGAGCAGTCGTTGGACCTGTAGCCCATGCAGTTGGCAAACTTTGCCACCATATTTGTGCTGAAGCTGCCAAGCTCCCCTGCCCCTTAAACACTGCGCTTTCAGGTTAAATAAAATCCTCTCTGAAGCATAATGCCTGTCATTGTTGCTTCTGTCACACTTCTAGTAGTGATGGTTATAGGTGCTCTGGAGTAGGAAATGGTCAAACTTTAAAACCCATTGATCCTAAAATCCTAGCTGGCTGTCTTTATGTGAAGGCTGCTCAATATCAACGGACACCCCGGGCAGCAGATTACCCGATCCACTGCATCATCTGCACTCTAGCGTCAGCATCTCTGCTCACTGAAGCCCATGCAGACGTCTGAGGGGGTTGTCGACTGGAATTCCCCCCTCGTCAGCTTTTATTACCCTCAAGACCACCTTGTGCTCCTGCCATGGCCTGCAGTGGGGGAATACAGACACACTCCTTCATATCAGCTGCTAATATTAGAATAACTCTGCACACTAGTTTTTATTAGGCAAATAAAGAAAGACAAGGTGCAGGATAATTACTGGGAGCAGCAGGGCCTCTGGCGGGTTTTTTTTTTTTTCAGGCCCCATTTCACAAGGTGGAAAACACACTGTGTTTTAATGAAGGCTTTACTAAAATAAAGCTGCAAGAAATGCACTGTAAATAGAACTGTGTGTTTACTTTGGGTTTTGAGCATGTACGTTTCATGCCAAAAGCCCTCCGGCTCTGAAGGATCATTTCATCCTCTTGTCATGTTCAGGTGTGGTGATGGTATTATTTACATCCCTGAGACACTGACATGTTTTGGTTTCGGTGGTGTTAATGATGTTCGGGTATGAAAGACTAAGTGCATCTCAGTGCTCAGTTATTGCAGTTTAATGAAGCACGATTGAAGTCAAGTAAGGCTATAGACACACACTAGTGAAAAAAAGTCAGTTTTAACTGTGGACATTAATCTTATTCTGGATATAAGCCTGGCATTTTCTACAAAATAAATATGGCAAAAAGCATCCTATTTAACAGCAGAACAATCATGTGCATGTACAACAACAGCCGTGTCAAAAGTATATGTTGGAAGAAGGTTTGATTGGCATGGTCAGAGAAGATCATGGTAACCTGAACCAGATGCCAGACCGGGTCAAAAGGACTGAACTGTCTAAAAAGGAGGAAGAGGTGCTTACTTAAAGGGGTCATATAATGGCAGATGCACTTTTACAGCTTGTGCGAAATGAAATGTGTGTTGACAGTTTGCATACACAACCACCCTTATAATGATAAAAATCCACCCAGTGTTTTTTTTTTTTTTGGAATCTTCTTAAATGTTTTCCCCTTTCTCAAACCAACTGAGGTCACACAGTCGGAGGCCACTCCCATGATTGTTGATTGACAGCAGCGTGTCACACAGACTGAACTGGTGTCTTACCTCAGACCCGCCCTGAGTGAGCCGTCATCAGACCGAGACACAGAGACAAGCAAGACTCCTAAGAGATTGAGGTGTTTTGTTGTCGAATGTATTAATGAACATAGCAGTAGTCATTTACCCCTGACATTTGAGTGACTGAAGACGAGGAGGATTAACGTTATGTTTTGTTCTGAAGGGAAACACACCCTTGATCAATCGAAATGACCTACCTAATGTTCGTGCAAACCTTTCCTAATAATGTGCTAATTATATAAAGTTTCACTATGAATCTGACGTCTAGGACTATGAATACAGCTAAATAAAGATCCTCTGAGAGTGCCTTGGGGTCAGCAGAGCTCACGATGTGTTGTTTGAATGCCACCTTCAGATGTGCTATCAGGCTGTTGAGGAATGACACAGATTCAAGTCTGTCATACTGGTGGACGACAGAAAGAGCTTATAGATAAAAAAAAAAAAACCAGCACCATTCAAGATTAAAAGAAACAATCATCATAAAATAACTCAAGATACGCACTGACCTTAAATGTTCTTCTGCTGTGAACGCTTGTTTCCATCATGGGACAAAAAAATGTACCGTTATATCTCAGAATTACAAGAAAAGGTCTGAATTGTGAGGTATATACCCAGAATTATGGGAGACAAGGAATGCAAATACCTTTGTTTTATTTACTTCATAGAAACAGGCTTCCATTGAGGTCTGTTTTATGACATAATTGTTGTTTCGGTTTTGTGCACGTTGCTACATGTTGATGATGACTTGAGATTTTTTCTTCCAGGAATAATTCAGAGGGGATCATTTGGTGGGTTAGTGATGTGACACCCTCTCTTGAGGTCTGTCTGTGGTTGTTGTACCTTTGCCCTCTTCAGAGTCTCTTCTGACCCATCCTACACATTATACACTCCCGTCCTCTGACCCTGGTTTTTTAAGGTACAGGTACATGATGGATCTTCCCTGCAGGGCACAACCCTTCTCTGCTGGGCCATGAACTTATGCAGGGCATGCTTTAGTTCCCTCATCTGCAAGTCTAGACAAACTTCTTTGCACTAGACATTATACATAAAACATTTCTTTGCTTCAGCATTGTGTCTTTGAAGTATATGAGTCTATGCCTTAAGAGTGTGCTGTTGAATTGGACCAATCCCAGGTTTACTAATGTTCAGTAGATCAGTGGGATGCTGCTGTTAAAACAGACCACCATATAGAGCTGCTACAGAGAAGATCTGCAGACAAGTTGAGGCAGAGTTGAAGTGCAAGTGTTTAGTTATTTATTCTGGTGTGGAGATTAATGCTGAAGCTTGACGATAACACTCCTGGATTCAGCACAGTACCCTAGTGATCAAACACTTCTAGATGATAAGATGTCCCTTCACACTGGTGTTTTTCCCCTTAGCTTCTAGACAGGCTTGTATAACCCCACTACTTACCCACTCTTAACCCATCTCTTTTAGTGAACTACAGACTGGTTTCCCTTCTTTCTTTCACAAACACTTGAACAAACTGTTCAATGAAGTCTCTGCTTTTTTTCACACAGAACGACCTTCTCGACAGCAACCAGCCTGGTTTAAGAAGTGGACATTTGACCGAGACTTGCTCTCAGTTGTTGAAGCCCTAATCCTGGTAAGTCTTCGTTACCACTAGATCCTTCTGTCAACCTTATAGAGAAAATGCTTCTCAGGAACTGAGCTCCAATGGTTCGAGTCTTTCCTCTCAAATAAGTCTTTCAACTACCAGTGTGCCTCAGGGCTCAGTTCTTGGACAACTTCTCTTCTCTCTCTAAATGACATCACTAGGTTCTGTCTTTCAGAAACATGGTTTTTCATTTGATTGCTATGCTGACATTCCACTCTACCTTTCCTTCCACCCTGATGATCCAACAACAACTGGTCATGTCCCAGCTAGACGTGTTTAATTAAACCACATGAGTTACATCAGACTTATCAATTTTACTTTGTTCTCACTCGAACACTGGACAATGTTTAAATAATCCTCATGAGTTGCATTTAACTACTCCATTTAGTTCTTTCTGTAGTTTAAAATGTCTCTGTCTTATATGAGAGTATGTTTAATTACACTTTAGGAGTTACACCAGACTTCCCCATGTTGGAGTTCAAATATTTTGTTTTATTTCGTCCTCTCGCTAACATTGGACAATGTTTAAGTAAACGTTTATTTTGTCCCATTCACTGCAGTACTGGACAATGATTAAATAACCCTTGTGGGTTGCATCAGCCGGCTCCATTTTGTCTTTTAATTTTGTCTCCAAGTATCCTGATGTGCATAGTGTTATGCATAAACCCCATTGTAAAAGCATATTAAAATGTTCACTATATAATAAATACTTCTTTGTGATTTAGTACTTTGTTATATTTTTACAGTAATATCTAATGTTTTAACAAAGGCAACATTTATAGCACTACTTCATCTGAAAAATGTTCATGGTGATCAGAGAGCTTACATATCAGTTATATAAATTTGAAGCATCAGAATCGGCATTGGTATCGGCCGATCACCATGATGGTATCGGTACTTGGTATAGGTGGCAAAAATCCTGATCGGAGCATCCCTAGTTCTCAGACAAATTCCAAATGAAAGTGATTATCCCTATCCTCTTAGAGGGGGTCTTACGGCATGTGCATGTCATAATGTGAATGAATGAAAGACGCATTTATATAGTGTTTTTTACTGTGTATTGCCAGACACCCAAAGCGCTTTACAGTCATGTGGGGGGTGTCTCTCCTCAACCACCAGTGTGCAGCATCCACTTGGATGATGCGACGGCAGCCACAGGACAACGGCGCCAGTGCGCTCACCACACACCAGCTACAGGTGGAGAGGACAGAGAGATACAGCCAGTCAGTGGATGGGGATTATTGGGAGGCCATGATAGACAAGGCCCAGTGGGAATTTGGCCAGGACACCAGGTTTACACCCCTACTCTTTACGATGAGTGTCATGGGAGTCAGGACCTCAGTTTAACGTCTCATCCGAAAGACAGTACTCTATTGACAGTATAGTGTCCCTGTCACTATACCGGGGCATTAGGGCCCACACAGACCACAAGGTGAGCACCTGCTGGCCTCTCTAACACCTCTACCAACAGAAACCTAGTTTTCCCAGGAGGTCTCCCATCGAGGTACTGACCAGGCTCAACCCTGCTTTGCTTCAGTGTGCAACCAGGCTTGGGCTGCAGGGTGATATGACTGTGGGCGTTTGCCATTCAAAATGTAGTCGTTTGCAATGCACTTGGCGGAGGAGCTTGCTACTTGTTAAACAGAGATCAATCTGCTTCAAGCTCCTTTTGTTATTAATTTAAAATAACAAAAGTGAGTGCATTTTCTACCAAAGTAATGGATACTTACGGTTGAGTGAAAACACTGGACTGAATGTGTGAGAGTGTGTCCTATGTACTGCAAATCTATGTAACACTGTGAACAAATCGTACAGTTCAGGCCAACTAGAGTTCACTAGTCTGAAGTATACATATTTACAGTAATCTCATTTGAACAAATTAACTTCAATCCGATGATCCCATCACTGACCTGTCCCTTGCTGAAGAAATTAGGCAGGTACTTCATGGCGTTGCTGCGCAGGCAGGCGATGTTCTGGTAGCTGCCCGGCTCAGCTGCTCGCAGGGAGACGATGCGGTCCTGGACATAGTCTGAGACCTTCACCCGGATCTCCAGACCCAGAGTCAGCCGCTCGGGGAACAGCTTCGATAACACAACTACCGGAAACAGACAGAGATTCAGTTCACTTCAGGGAACACCATTAACTACTGCTCTTCAGCATGCGTATTATTAACGTATCGGCCACGAATTAGCACTTACTCTTTATGAGCATACTTTAATCCACCTAAACTGAACTATCTGTAAGCATTAGGAGAGCTGATTGAGGGAAAACTCTTCTCTAATCTCATCTAAAGTGGTACTTAATAATACAATCAGCCACAAACAGCTCATCATGTCAAGTTAAAAACAGATCACGTGACTCCAGTAAAGATGGTAAACATCGCCCTCTTGCTGCTCTGGGATGGGACTGCATCAACACCACAAACATTACAACTAAGAAATGACACAGATATGTAGATATAGGTATAGATGGTGTTCATATTCCTGGACTGAGAAGAAACAATAACTTGGGGACGTACAGCACTAATAATCCTGTCCATGATTCCACTTCAGCGCCCCTGTTCTTTAACAGACTCTTAAAGATTAGAGAAAACAACAACGTGATGAAATCACACATGACACAGGCGTAATAAATGCAAGTAAAGTGCCTACTACAACGTTTCAAAAAGCCTGTGACATGGTAAAATATTAAGAGTTAAAATATATATTTTTCTTATTAAAATATAAAAAAGAAATAATACATGGGTAAAGCCTAGTGCTTGAATGATGGTGGCACACTTACTGCTGCACTGTGATCCGTAAACAGTCTTTTAATATGATTCTAATGATTAAAACAAACACATAGAAAAAACTAAATATTAAATTACTTCTCCTTAAACAGCTTATACTTATTATTTTTAATCGCTGTAGCAAATGCTTTAGAAATAGCTTTAAAGATCACTTTAGTGCATTCCAGATGCTTTTAAAGAACTTTTCACTATAAATTTTACGGGTAGCTTGAATTTTAAAAAATATATGCAATTTTAATTATATTGGTCATAACATATTTTATATACACGCACACACACTTTTACTATACATGCCCTGTCACCGGTAGCATGAGTTCAACTTCAGTTGCCATGGCGATAAACTCTCTCAAGTAAAACATGGGCATAATATTTCTCCAATAAGTTAACAAGTACAGGTTACCCAGAAGTCCTCCGTATCCGCAGCCGATGTCGGCGAACTCCACCTGCGCGCTGTGTTTGTCCGGTTTCTCGCTTCCGCTCAGCGGCCGGAAATACTCCGGGTACAGCTCATACCAGTCCATCTGCTCAGGGGACACCGGGCTACCGAGACACACATATCCACATCATCACCATCATCATCATCACCATCACCACCACCACTATCACACACACTTACTACTGGAAACTGTGATCGGCCATGGGGTTGGAGTGCGCTCTCTGGCGGTAATAGCGCTTCTGCGGCATGGACACGCTCATCCTGCTACTGTCCAAGCGCGGTTTAACCACAGAAATAATGAAATAATAATCTCTGCACGCTCTAAACTACACGCGACACGCTTCTTCTTTGTCTGACAAACTGAGCTAATGTTGGAGCGCGTGCGCCCTCTACCGGACGCACTTCTTCTTGTTCAGTGTTTATTGGCTGTTGGAAACTGATTGGTGCATTACCGCCACCCATTGGACTGGAGGATGGATCAGGATTTTCCTTGCAGGATAAAATAAAAAACAAGCAAAACAAATTATTAAACTAGAAATTAAAACTAAACCAAAAAATAAAAATACTACTACAAATGTAATAATATCATCAAATCATAAAGAATATCTCATTGATTGATGATATCCTGAACTTACTCTCAGTCTCAGGTGATGAGACGAGATGCACTACACTAGCCGGCTGGCGAGAGCAGCCCCTTGCAGTCGAGGGAGGAATAAAGAGACGGCCGTCAGGTCGGACACTTATAGGTTTCCGTGGTGACTTTTATGTAATGCAATATGACGTTTAATATTTGTATCTTTG
>JAUMHG010000051.1:667471-679458 GCA_032359395.1 Enteromius anoplus
TACAAGGAAATGGTCAGAAACATCATTGCTTTGAGGTACGATATCTATATCAGTAAGATCAATTCCATGTGATATAATTAAATCTAGCATCTAAAGACCTCAGACTCTGCAAGGAAAAACCTAGGACGTTCCCAGAAAAGATTGCGTGTGTGTGCATGTATATAACATTCATATGTAATATATACTGGTAACTTAAAAAAAATAGTTTGTTTCATTATTTTAATTACATTCATCAATCACTCATGCCCAAAATGAGTAGGTTTCAAAAAGCCCTTCTTGCTGCAGGACATCCAGGCATGCTGCTCTAAAAGCCAGTTGAAGGCACATCAACATCTGTTATTACATGATGCGCTGAGAGATTTGCTGCTAGCGATTGCAAGGTCGTGGACTGATTTCTTGAATGCGGTGAGTTTTGCATCGGATAGAAGTGTCGTAAATGCACGTTTAATCTTCAAGGCACGTCACATCAAGCGTTTCTGATAATGCCATTGTTTATTGGGTCAAAGCCTTATGTTGTCCTCCTCTCGTTTTGCATATGAATGGATTAATCACATCTCAGAAGTCATAATGATCTGTTCACAACAGCACTGTTGCATCTTCCCTTCGGTGGAGCGTTGTCTGAATCAGTCCTGTCCTAAGAGTATTAAAAACTGACCGCCTACCCATTGACGGTGAGTCATATGCAGTACGATCCTAAATGCTCCTGGTTAGTGTTACTGTGTAGCGAATGCCTGCTCGCATCAGTGGGAGTGAGATGAGTGAATAACCTCTGCCTTCAACACAAAAACACTGAGAGCTAGAAGAAGCTGGAAATAAACACCGCTTGTGAGGAGTGCTGTGATTGGACGGTCAGCCTGTTCTGAAGTCTGCTAGAAAAGGTGATTTGGGGTGAAGTTCATGTGGCTCGGCATACAATTTCACATTTCTGTGAACCGTTTGCATGCTCCTGCACGCTTATTATTTTGTAAAGCATTTCTCATTGCTGCTAGTCTCTAAATGAATGATCCACGAAGAGCAGCTGGCGTTCTTCTCTGCGGAGGTGTTTTTGTGGTAAATCCCAGCTCTTAACGAGCTGCAGCTGCTGCTAGTGCTCACACCGATGACTGTTCAGACTCTAGGAGGAGAAGAGACCTGCGGGATCAGAGCTAAACTCACGCTTGGACCTCCGAGATGCTCTCTGACCAGCAGTGGCCTATTTGTGGATTAGTCTCTGACACGTTTATGGGCTTTGGGGCTGATTCAAGGGTCCGAGGTCTCCGTCCCATCTGGTGTTTGACATCTGCTGCTCTGGGCTGTGAAGCGCTTGTGTTGGCCTCTCCTAACTGACCTCATCTTCCTACACGCCTGTTGCGTAACTTCCCACTGAAAGGCTCTCGTTCAGTCCACGCTCCCCACATTCAGACCCCTGGCTCAAACGACTGCTGTTGTTTTCCCAGCAGTCTGTTTAAATGAGAGGTTCACCAGCACCTCCAGCTATTCCAGCACCAGACGAGTAGCTTCAGTTTATCAGCGTGTCTTTCAGCATTTGTTTGGCTATCACAGTTAATCCAGTAACTCAGGGCTCGACAATAAGGAGTGTCTGATGGCCCTGGGATGAAATTTCAGTGCAAACAGAGATATTGTCTTAATATTAATATACCATTCTGAAACGTCCTGTAAGAGCCATGCTCCTCTTCATTTATTTCCTCTGGGTCTCTCTAGGGCTGAGCAGTATTGACCATGCCATCGTTTACAATACAACCGGGTGGGACGTTTAGACATGCATTAGAGGCAGTTTAGCCAATCAAAACACACTGGACCAGCTGATCAATGTGATCATGCATTTCTGAGGGACGGGAAATCATCGGAGCATTTATAGGAGAAGGGACAGAGCAGTGTAGAATAAAGTAATGCTATGTGATTTTGTTTACTTTTTGTAAAATTGCATTGTTAAATACATTAAAGCTTGCGTATGCAATGCGTTGTGATGATCTCTAAAATGATGAAAGACGCAAATCAGGGGAAAGCAATTATTAATCTATATTTAATTTACTCAGTGGAGTTACAGATGCAGCCTACCGGTCGACTGGACATTTTTGGTGTATTTTAGCTGATCTATGCCCTGGGCTTGCACACAAAGTGCTCTGCAATAATTTTCCTAACACACTTTGTGTATTAATACTACAAAGCGTGTTAAAGGACCGCTGAAGACGAGGTCAATGAGGAGAAAACACTAGCATGAAGAGCAAGATCACCGATTTAAGAAAATCCATATGTTCTATACAGTTATGCTATTGTTTGTAAGTTGTCACTTTGTTTATTATGTTTATTTATTAGAATAAATGATAACAAGGCTCAGACTCACTGATAGCAGCAACTGTTTTATTTTTTTTTGGTAGGGCCAAATAAAAGTTTTGACTAGCCAGTCCTTAGTGTCCTAAGTAGTTCTTATACTTGCAGGATGTTGCAGACCTAAACATACTTTGACAGCATGCAAACAGCTTTGTAAGCAGTCATGAGTTACAGCTCATTATCACATAAGTCCCTTGGCAGTGGCTTCCTTGAGGGTATGGAAACGTCCATTTGCATTTACACGCACACTTCATCGGAAGAATGGGAAGTGTCATAGGTGCAGTGTTGCCAGATCAGGTGAACAATTTCCAGCCCAAAAGCTCACCAAAACCCACCCAATCCAACGGAAAACAAGTCCAAACCCGACAACATAACATGATCATTGCCACTTCAATCAAATGTTCAAGACATGGTTACGGGCTTGCATTATAATAAAGTATATTTATGATGCGATTCTAACCAACATAGCTTTTATTACGGTATATAATGCAATGAAATATGTTGTGTGCCTTATTCTGTCACTTTCGTTTTTGGGTGAACTATCCTTTTAAGTTTCGTCTTTAGAAGTCGATAAGCTTCTGGCATATTTTTTACTCAAAAGTACAGGCGATAATTAATTTTGGTGACATTCAATTAAATCCTACACTACTGTATGTCTAATGTGCGTGTATGAAAGTAAATACTTGAATCAGATCATCAGAACTGTGAGAATCTGCAGTCTGACTGAATTCATTGAGATAGTGGTAGATGCTGTTGTTGAGAAGGATGATCAGATGATGATCAAATGAACCGTGTTTTGTGATTCCAAAGACCAAGTCACATGATTCTTGGAAAATCTACTTCACAGGTGAGTCAGTGTGGACCACCGGGTTCTTGTGGTCATTAGCGAGTGTCTGTCTCTCGAGAAGCTGTCATTAGCTGTAAAATGTGGGTCTTGGCTCTGATGAGATCAGCAGGTGCTGCCAGCGCGCTACATGCTAACACACGGGGTGAATGTTGTGTCAGTGTGTGCTAGCCGTCCTATGAGGCTCCTAGTCTGAGCAGCAGAGTCTGTCTCTCACATGTGCTCTACAGCTCTATTTGCGGCTCTACCTGCCAGATTCACCAGTGTTTGGTGCACAACAAAACATCACTAGCTAGCATAAGGAACCCTGCGTCTAAGATGCATGAGATCGTTTTACCAATGAACTGTAAGTTTGAAACCCTCTGTAAATGATGAAAGGCCTGATGTTGAATTAGATTTTGTTTTTAAGTGGAAGTGCAGGAATGTTTTGGGGAATTACTGTGCGATTCTTGTCTGAAATCTTTTAATTTAGGCAACAAATGTGGGAAGGCTACATTACATTTTCTATTATCTAGAACCATATAGTGAAACTATTTCAGTCCCGTTTGAGAGATATTTGGGTTCACCAGTGCAAGTGAGCCACTGCCAGCTCATAAATAAAGTCACAGCTGAGCTCTTTTGATCCTGAATGAAGCTGAAACATTAATTCAAACGATAGGTTTAAAAGACAATGACTTATTAATGAAAATGAAAATTACCCCATAATTTACTCACCCCCAATCCATCCTAGGTGTATATGACTTTCTTCTTTCAGACGAACACAGTCAGAGTTTAAAAAAAAATTATCCTAGCGATTGCATGCATGGGTCAATAAAAACTATTTCTTGCTACTGGTGATTTTAATTGCATTTCACATTTCTATATTTAGACTTATTTCAAGCATTAATCTTGTAACATTATGTGTTTGGTAATTTTCAGGGTAAATGCATTCATGCCACCTCTGAGCTGCATTAAACCAATTGTGTAATACGTCTAATGCCACTCCAGATGCAGATTCTGTGTAACATGTGCAGTGCAAAGAAGGTGCAAATATTACAGTGTAATGGGAAAGTTAGTTTTTGTCATTGATCAGAAGCAGCTCCTAAAGAACAAGAGACCAGAATGAGGACACATGTTGTGCAGATGTCATTGTATATAGTTGAGATGTTTTACTCAAGAACATTTGATTGCTGCAGTTGTGGGCCTCTCTGAGCATGTGTGTGAATGTTACAGACCTGTTCAGAGGAAGATCTGTCCTACTCCACACCTCCACCTGTTTACATTCCTCATATTCATCTGCTGTCATCTGAAACTCTTCGCCTCTGTCACTTCTCAGTTGACGTGGCTTTAGACTCTTCAGGCGGTATCGAGGTCAGTCTTGGAATGTAAAAGCATACCTGTGGGCATGCAGCGACAACGTAAGCAGATGGTTTTACTCCGCTTTACTGTGCGTTAGGTCTACTCCTATTGACACAAGGAGATTCATCTGAGTTTCATCTGTCCAGTAGCAATACACAAGATGTGTGGCAGGGCATTTGTGACATCACTACAGAGACTGTGATGTGACAACAGGAGACCTGAGCGTGCCGCTGGCAGAGGAGCTGAATAGCTTCTTTGCCCGCTTTAAAAAAATGGAACAACAGCAGCACTCATCTACTCCAGCCCGGCTCTCGCTCCCACCCCCACCTTCCTGCACCACTACCCTCACCGTAACGGAGCAAGATGTCAGATGGGTGCTCCTAGCAGAGAACCCCAGGAAAGCAGATGGAGTACCAGGCAAGGTGCAAAGGGCATGGGCCCCCCAGCTCGCCCTCATCTTCACAGAAATCGCCAACCTCTCCTTAGCCCAGGCAGTTATCCCATCTTGTCTAAAATCTGCCACAATCATCCAAGTACCGAAGAAGTCTCCCATCACCAGCCTGAATGATTATCGTCCTTTGGCCCTCACCCCGGTAATCATGAAGTGCTTTGAGAGACTGGTTCTTCATCCCATCAAGGAATACCTCCCCCCAGAGTTCGACCCCCAACAATTCGCATATCGCACAAAAAGGTCCACAGGGGATGCAATCGCCTCGCTGGGCCACCTGGAGCAGCAGCAGAGCTATGCTCGGATGCTCTTTGTGGATTACAGCTTAGCTTTCAACACAATCATTCCCGACATTCTCATCAACAAACTGGCCACTCTTGGCCTCCCCCCTCTCACATGTGCCTGGATAAAATACTTTCTCACTAACCGGCCCCAGACTGTGAGACTTGGCCCCCACCTGTCGTCCACCTGCACACTGAGCATCGGCTCTCCACAGGGCTGTGTGCTGAGCCCCTTCCTCTACTGTCTCTACACCCATGACTGCAGTGTGTCCCACGACCGTAGCCTCATTGTGAAGGTAGCTGATGACACCACTGTGGTCGGACTCATCTCAAGAGGTGATGAAACAGCATACAGGGAGGAGGTCCTGAAGCTGGCAACTTGGTGCTCGGAGAATAACCTAGCTCTGAACATCAAGAAAACCAAAGAGATCACTGTCGACTTCAGGAGGCACAGCACTGACTTAACCCCGCTCTACATCAATGGCGAGTGTGTGGCGAGGGTTCACAATTTCTGGTTTCTTGGTATCCTCATCTCATGGACGAAGAACACCACAACAATCATCAAGAAGGCACAGCAGAGACTTCTTTTCCTGAGAGTCCTCAGCCTGCTGCTGACTTGCTACCGTTTGTCCATTGAGAGTCTGCTGACATACTGCATCACAGTGTGCACCATGGCAGACAGAGAGAGGCTTCAGAGAGTAGTCAAAGCAGCACAAAAGATCATCGGCTGCCCTCTCCCCTCCCTGCTGGACATATACACCTCCCGCTCATCATCAGTAAGGAGAGCTCCCATCCTGCTTCCAATCTGTTCAGCCTGTTGCCCTCCGGTAGACGCTACAGGTGCACCAGAATGAGAACAAATAGATTCAAGAACAGCTTTTTCCCAAAAGCCCTTACCACCCTTAATTCGCTCATGCACTGACCCCTACACATGCCAACACACACAAACTGACTTCAATAACACTGGACTTTATGCAATGTACATTTCATTGTGCAATATCATTTTTTCTTCCAAATGTGCAAAACCCCGACAGCCGAATGTGAAATTCCACCTTGCATATATTAATCAACGTGCAATAATTTTTTTACTATTGCTGTGCAATTCCACTGTAAATATTTATCATTCTACCTCAGAACTGTTACCCCCACCTCATCCCCTATGTGCACTTTTTACTGTAACCCATGTTGTCTTACTGTAGGGAGATGCTCTTAATCTCATCGTACATGTATATAATGCACACTGTATATGTGTACAGTGACAATAAAGCCATTTTATTCTATTCTATTCTCTTCTATTCTTTGTGACTAACTTGTTACTCAGATGACAAACTGAGGTTGTGCCAAGCTGTTCTTCTGTAGTCAGTTCCTCATTTGTTCAGATCAGCTAATCACCTCAGTGAACCTCTGAGGAATCCTCACCCCAGTCCAGTCAGTGGCTCCACAACATCTTCAACATTACACTCCAGAACCCTTTCGCTTGACTGGAGAGCTCCTCTCCATTTTTTACTCAAAATGATCACTCATGCTAACATACAACAGTTAAGAATATGAGAGAATATGATCATTCTATGATTTTTTTTGATATGCTAGATTTAAAAAGGCCCCTTGCTGTCCCTAATTTTATCCCTCAAAGCCCTTCTCGAACTCTTAGATCTGCTAGTCTTAGGAGCTAAATTAAAACTAAGAGGAGAATCTGTCTTTGGTGTTCCGGCCCTAAACTCTGGAACAGGTTACCAGTTCACTTTAGGCCTACACCCATTTCATAGATTTTACTCACAATGCAGTATCTTTCTAATTATTTTTTATGTCTCTTGATGATTAACTTTTGCGTTTGACTCTTGTAGAACAGTAGTAGAATAAGTTGACATATACTTGAAAAGCTTCTGATACTCCGTATGTAGTTTGTTGTGAACCCATCAAAATAAAGTGTTAGGACATATACTACTAATACTCAGATGACCGCTAGTTGCTGAAAATTGTAGACCCCTCCATGATTTCTAAGTAAGAGAACCTGCAAAATCACAGGGTGATCAAATACCTGACTGCAATCACTAAAAATCTGCCACTCGTCATCTCACAGGCTACATCACTCAGTGCTGCAAAAGCACTCAATGGACGTTGAGCAGTGGCAGTAATGATACTAACAGGATGTGTTGAATGTTTTTGACGGTTGGAAAGGGAGATGCGTTTCTGAGACTATAGTTGTAATGAGAAAATTCCCATCAGTGCTGTTGACTGATGCATTTGCACATGCTTGGTGTGTCTGGTGTTTGTGTAACTCAGCATTTCTCAATCCCAATCCTGGATATTTTGTATTTTGTCGCTTCAGACATTTGTTCTTTTCGAACGGATATACCCTGTGAAGTGGACATCACTGGATATCCCGCCATGATTCCAGTTCAAAGCAAACTTATAAGATCTGTTCAAAGTGCATTTAAGTGTGCAAGTTTAATTTCAAACATATTCCGGATGAATGAATGTTTCGAAGTGAAGTAAACTAATGGATTTCCCTGCCCAGGGAGTAGGGAGCAGTATTGACCATGTCGATCGGAACAGTTCATGCACGGAGCTCTCTTCTAACGAGCTGATTATCAGAACCAGGTGCTTTAAAAAAGATACACATGCAAATTATGCAGAGCAGTGGGGCGTGAGGACTGCGATTAAGAACCGCTGGGGTAAACAATGGTAGAGGAATAGTTCACCAAAAAATGAAAATCACACCATAAACTATTCAGCCCCAGGCTATCCTAGTTGTTTATGACTTTCTTCTTTTAGACGAACACAGTCAGAGTTTTTAAAACATTTATCCCGAAGAGCGCCGAGTTCCAGCTTACTGGCAGACCTATGACTCGACGTATGATGCACCTTACGTCATACATCGCACGTCGAGCCAGAAGTCAGCCAAGAAGCTGGAACTCGGCTCTCACAGTAAATAATCGGAAGTCAGTCATTTACATTACCGAAATATTTTTGTCACAAAACCTATCGATCTGCTTCAGAGGACATGTGATAACCCCCCGTAGGCATACAGGTTGGTTTTACGCTGCAGTACTTGCGGATATATCTGATTTATGAGCTTCAAAATCATTGCCACTATAAACCAGCATTATCAAGATTAGAAGAGCCATCATGGTGTCATTTTAATTTTCTGGTGAACAATTCCTTTAAAAAACGAATGTATTAAAGGTGCCGTGTGTAATATTTGGATGTGGATGATTTAATGTCAGAAATGCAATATAACATACGAAACTATGTTTTCAGAGGTGTGTAAAGACCTTACATAATAAGCCGTTATGATTTTATAACCTTTTTAAAATTAATTAATTTAAATGTAATTTAAAAAATCTGCGAATAAACCCGAATCCTAACCGCTAGATGCCACTAAAATTACACACTGCACCTTTAATTTGAATGCGTTGTACGTACTGTTATAGCGTTTGTGTGAGGAGCAGCATGCTCTGTGCCAGTTGTGTGGGTGGAGTGTGTGTGTCAAAGTGTGTCTTTTGGCTTTGCCAAAGCTGTGTCTGCTTTGTGTTCTCTGCCTAAATTTAACCCACTCTCTTCAACCAAAGTCAATATGGCATCATGACGCTGTAATTTTCCTCCTCCGGACTGGCCAAGGCTTTTCTGCTCTTCTCCTCTGACGCTGAGAAGTGTGTGTGTGTGTGTGCACGGAGGAAAACGACTGGCGTCTCAGTGCTTTTTTTTTTCAACCCAATTATTACAGAGCAGCACAAGTAGTCTTCAAAGGCCATGACTGAGTTTCTTCTGTGGGATGTAGATGTTTAGAAGGGTGTCCAGGCTGCAGTTTTCGGTGGTGTCTGTTATTCCTTCAGAACTGAACGCTGCTGTTGTGTTTGTTCGTAGGGTCCGGCCAGCTGCGTGTCCTTCTCGAGGACCGGTCACTTCTTCGCCTCCGGAGGTGCAGATGAACAGGTGAGTGTCTCAGGTGTTATTACTCAGACGTGAGGGCTCTCTGTGCTGATGATGTGACCTGCTGCAGGTGATGCTCTGGAGGACTAATTTCGACAGCGTGGATTACAGCGAGGTGCTGGAGCAGAAACGAGCTTCAGGACACAGCAGCTGTAGCCAGCCATCAGCACAAGTAAGATGATCACATGACACGACACTACAAACTTATCAAACTCAAATATTTAAGGACCCCGGGCCGTTGAATTATTAGAAAAATAACGCACACCCGATGTGTTGATGCGGTGTCCATTACTCCTCAGGTGTGCATTATGTTTCTAATTATTCAACCGCCCGGACTCAATTATTCTGCTTGTACTATGACATCGATCAGATGATATATTTCAAAGTATTTTTCAGTTTTTTTTTTGTACTTAAAACGCTGATGTAATTAGTATTATTTCTTGTGCATCTCATCCATTGCATCCTTTGTTACTCCCAAAACATCGTTTTAGCCCTAGTAACGGAGGCTTGAGCTGTTAATAGCAGACTAATGTAGTTAATAACTAAGTAATGTGCGAGAGCGTCTGAATTACCAAAGACTATGCGAATCTAAAACAGTTACTTTTCTTCACTAATAGCGCCGTTGTTACCTCGCTTGTATGTGGATGTTACGTATAAAGTCATCAGAGTAGTGCTAACAACATTAGCCTGTTTGTGAATTCTCTCTGCGGTTCCCTGAAAATAATTGCACACCTATGAACATTGATCAGCCAATCAGATTCAAGCATTCAACAGCCCTGTATGTATGAGTGAGATCTTGGTCCGTGCTCCTCTGCTGAATCTGAATCTGCAGCACTATCTGTAGTTTGAGAGAGTACTGTACTCATAAACCTTGATCCGGTCTAATTGAAGATGAGTCAGTGACGTGATTGGCCAATCAGTCAGGACTGGTTGATGTGAATCAGACCGCTCACTCAGTTCCTCAGGTGACTCACGTTGACTAATACTGGGCCATGGGAACTTTTGTGACGCAGCATTCTAAAATGTATGTATACTGTATCCACAAACCATTCATCAGATTTATTGGATTATTATATTTTTTATGGATTCTGTGTTTTTTTATTATTTTATTCATATTTATTATCAAATACAATGTCAATTTAGTGAATGCATAAAACTAAGTCCTTTACATTTAGATGTTTACTGTTGAAAGTACATTTTTAGTAAAGATCTAGGTTTTTGTGCACATCTGGTAAAGGTTTTGTAAAGTAAATGTTGAAATGCTGCTGAAGGGACTCTCAGAGCAGCTCTGGAGATGACATTTACACATTCATGTCCTCATATAGTGAGATATCCGATATGACAAATGAGTGCCACATCCAGACTGCAGTGTCAGTCCATGTCTGCTCAACCAGAGGTGTTTGATGTTGAAGGTATTTAGTAGGGATCCCACGGTTTGGTTTGTATCATGGTTTTCTGGACACGGTAACGGATACATCAGTATTACTGTACAGTACTGTATGTGAGCTCTAACATAGCGGGAGGTCATTTGCCCTTTCTATTTCAAGTTATCAAAGTACAGGGACAATATTAAATGTTAAAAAGGGACAGATTAAGTCAAAACACCACATTTATTTTTTTAAAAAGAACACTTATTTTTGCCCTCTTTCAAAAAAGGACAATATAAAACATAAATATAAACATAAACAGTTTTCTAACATTAAGTTTTCTAAATACACCATCAGAACAAACAACAATAACTAAATTTATCACTAAGTGGTGGAGCTTACTCGTGTCGTAAAGTTCTGGAATAATTTTGCTGCTGAAATGTTAACCTATGCAGCCTGAGCCAGAAACAGAATTGATTCGTTCGTCTTTCGAGTCTTCAGATTTTTTGAGTCGTTCGTTCATCACGTGACAGCCCCGTGAACTTAACCTATGCAGCCTGAGCCGTGCGCGACTGAACGAATCACTCCCACGAGACGACTCGTTCTTCCCGAGTCACATTAAAGATTCGTTCAAAATAAACGACCCATCACTAGTCTTGAGGATTTCTGACCATCGCCTGATTGTCTATGCGCTTTAAACACAGAAAATGCCGCTACAGCGTGTGTCAGAATTTACCCCATTACCATAACTGAATGACAGCGCAGTGTAAAGCGTCTTTTTGACATGATGTCATCCACGTGGAAAATGTACTGTTTGTGGACGGGGCAAGTTGTTAATGACGTAGAACATGGGCAGACCTTATGCAAATATGTTACATCTAGTTAGCTGTATGTTAAGTTATCTTTTTAACCTTATCAAAATAACCCAACTGCAGTCTGATTGAGATAAATTGGCATGCACAATGAAAAAAAAAACCCTTAATTTTGGTTTTGTTATCTTCAGATGTTTAAAAGATGAGCTCTTTATATCACACTAAAACAAATTACTTGCAATAATAACAAAACCAAAACAAAAAGTTTAAATGAAGTCAGCAAAGATCAAAACAATAATCATGTAACCATAACTGCTAAATTGATTTTGGTAACACTTTATTTTGAAAGTTATCTTCTGACAATCTACTAACAGTAAGTAACATTCACAACCAGCAGTCATTAGAGTATCAGTAGACTGTCTGCTTAAAGGAGTCATACAAAGCCAGTTTTCCACAAGCTAATATGATTCTTTAGGGTCTTAATAGAAAGTTTGTAATATAGATTGTTTTAAAATTTCTCAAAGATAGTGTAGTGACGCTCATTTTCCCCGGTCAGAAACAGCTCTTTAGAAATCACTCTGTTCTGTGTACTTCCCCTTTAAATCTTCACCAGCTCCGCTGACTCCGCCCCTC